>JACCPG010000009.1:101009-115708 GCA_016069955.1 Drepana arcuata
CGTGGGAAGCCCGTACAGGGTTTCTCTAAGCAGGGGGGGTCCGAGCGCGGAGGGGGAAAAAGCTTACAACCTTCTTTGGGGCATACAAAGGGTTCCTTCTTTTCTTTTTTTGGTATCTGCCAGCTTGGAATAGGTGTCCAAGGAGTATAGTCTCTGGCATAACGGAAACCCATACCACTTGTCACAGCGCGGCGGTCAAAAGTGCTTTCAGATTTGCTCACATAGCTCTTGGCAATTAATGCCTCGGCGTAACTCTTAAGACGTGTCATGACGTCTTCTGACAGCAAAACGTCGTCATTATCGATCCCTTTATTCGATGGATCACAGACAAACATGTCTGTAATCTGCGAATTGTCGTGATGATCCGAAACGAAGAGGAGAGTGATCGTGTCTCTGATATTATTGAACTTCGCACACGGATCTTTGGGCGGACATGGTGGGGGGCATTTAGGTTTACAAGGCTTGGGGCAGGGCGGTGGTGGCGGTGGACAAGGCTTGGGCGGACAAGGATCAGGTGGTGGACACTTCGGTGCTGGCGGAGGGCAGGGCGGTGGTTTCTTCCCGCACTTCCCCACTATCGGATCCACCTCCGTAGCTTGGGAGCTGAACACCAGGGAATTGAGCTCTTGATACAATTCCAAGCGATTCCGCTCTCTGACTCTCCGCAACAGCTCGGATAGGGATACTTTAACTTCTGAATCATTAATATCTTGTTTCGGCAACTGGTCGAGCGCGGCTGTGACGTTCTGGAGTGGAGGTTCTTCTTGCTTCGGCAGGGGGTTCACCATTCCTTTCGACTGTAAGAAACTCAAAGAATAATCATGATTCTGTTGCCTGGCCCTCATCTCCTTCATCCGTTGATGCAGTCCAACCTTCCTTTGTACTTCTACTTGCTGGTCCTTCGCTTCGTTAGATAACATTTCTGCTACCTTGACTTCCTCCGGCCCCACACTCAATTCAAGCTTTATTGTCTCTGGTTCTATCTCATTGACGCTTTCGTGGGCCGTCTGCGCATCCAAATCTGGATTATACTCGTTGCCTGCTTCCTCAAAATGTATTTGTTTATCTTGGTTTGATGTAAAAGCATTAACTGACTTAAACTGCTCTGGTATATGCGCTTCCTCTAGATTATTCACACTGCTATGTGCATATGCATCTTTAATATTATGTCTGTTAGCGTTGTAATACGATTCGGCGTGATATGGGTATTGCGAAGCATACGCTTGGTGTACCATGTATCCATGTTGGTGTCTCGTAGCTGGCGTGTGGAACATATGTGCGGGTTGGTAGGGTGTCTGTTCGTTTGCTCGCTGATCCTTCGCCGGATACGCCCCGTGTGCTATCCCTTCTACTTCGGTGTGCAGCTGTGAGTTTCCACTAGGGTCTGTATTGATTAAGGGCGCAGTCTCAATGGACACCGTCACATCATTATTCGTCGCAGTCTCTGCTTGGTCGTCTTGAGGAGATACTTCTGTGTTCTGTTGGTTTTGGACTTCATTCGTTTCTTGACCATGTAACCCTTGATAATTCTGCGTGTGATACTGAGAAAATTGCTGTTCAGTTGGGGAGTACTCTTGATTATAGTTCTGCCCGACAATTCTCAAGTCATCTGGCGTCAGTATAGGTCTGAACCGTGTCGGATGTAGGTAGCTTTCGTTCTGCGAAGTTGTTTCTGTGTAAACTTCAGTTCCCACTGTTTCTTTGTTAGCAGATTTTTTATCTTGTGGTTTCACGTAATCGTAGTATAAAAGATTGGATAAATCACGGAAATCATATTCACCTGTGTCACGCGCAATTGTCTTTTTGTCGTAAGGGTCTATGAGAACCCTGTTAGGGTCCATCGGCGGCTTGGGTCCTGATATTAAATTCGTATAAGATTGATTATTCGAGCTATCAGACTGTTGCATACACGTCGTTTTCAACAACTGCGCCGTTTTTGTGTAAATTTCATCAAAGCTAACCAAGTTCCTTTCGAAATGTTCTACAAGCTTTTCAAGCTTCTCCGTGCTACCATGTTCACGATAACATGTGCTACTATATTTGCCAAAAGTTGCAAACGGTGGCTGTATTTTCTCCAACTTGTAGCATTCCGGTGGCTCTCTCTCAAACTCTCTGGTTTCCAAATCTATTTCCGTTTTCTTCACTGGTTTGCGAGGTTTCTTTAGGACGTCCATTTGTACCAACTCGTTTTCCAGTATCGGCTCTTTAGCAGCTTTAGCGCCAGGTTGGGGAACACCCAGTTTTTCCAATTCCTTGAGGAGCCTCTCATCGATTTGCTTGTTGGGTGTGTTCAAACAGCTGCTGGCTATTGCGTCATACGAATCCGCTTCTGACGTGCCTTTTCTATAACCATCAACTTTACGAGCGAAATTTTTCGTTGCTGACTGTCCTAGAACTTTGGGAGAGTCATTGAACCCTTCGATTTTAGCCCTTGGTGCTTCCACTAGTGGATCGTCATCTATGTGCTCCAGTTTCTGGATTAGTTTATCTTCATCTTCCTTAGCTGTTGTGGCGTAAACAGTAGCGTAAACATTATTATTAGCGTCACATGTGTTTTCAATTGGATTATCATATGCATTAACATTTCGCTTCATTGCAATAAGCAGGTTGACATCCAAATTAGGCAATTCGGTTGGATTGTTGGGAAGTCGCTGAAGAATTTCGGTTTCTTGAGATTCTTTGAGGTTTTTTCTTATTGGCGTACTTTGTAATCGCATATCTTCTAAAGGCAAAGACGTGACATTTTCTGCTAAATCTTTCTTGTTCTCTTTGTCCGTTGTACCGAACACTTGTTCGATGATTCTTCCGCATTTATCGGATTCAGCCTCCAACTTCACCTGAATCTGCGGTGCGACCATCTGCGTTAGTTTCTCCGTTTGTAATTCTTGCGTGATGTCCGGTTCGTGGACCACAGTAGCGATTATAGTCTCGGCTTTGGTATCATCTGTAGACTTTTCTGGACCAAACGCCATCTCGATAAGGCGCCGACATTTTTCGCATATTCGGCACCGCTCCTCCTCGCTCTTAGGTCCTGTGTGTTTCAGACTTCTTATCGGTGAGATAGTCACTGAAAAATGGCGAGAAAAGCTATGAGATATATTTTTTCCAAATCCAAAAAAAATTTTTCCAACAAAATCACTCCGTGAACACTGTAATACCACAAGACTGCGAGAATACGAATACAGAAAAATATTCAAGCTGCTCTGCCCGAATCCCGCCACTAACTCTAAATAATAAAAGAACCTAACTAATAAAAGTTACCATGAACATACATTTTTCAAATGGTCCCGGCACATGTCTTATATTCCCACGCAGAATACGCGGAATGAACGCCAACACACATACTCTCTTTATTTTTGTTATGGTAGTCCTTAACATTGTGCTCTAATTTGTGATATTGCAAAGCAAAATGATAAACAGGGAAAATAAAACTACATTTTTTTGTAAAAATACCAATGATTATGCCACGAAAAAAATGACAATGTCGTTTCTTTGTTCAAAGACATTTTTACTGTTTTTCTGTTCTGACTCAAATTTCTATTTATTATTCCGCCAGTATTATACCACAGAAATCATATCTACTATTGAACGGGTTCAAAATGTGGTACACATCCTATTTCCACTAATTTGAACGCAGTCGCGTTCTTCTTTCGTTCCTTTAATCACATTCTAAATTTCCAAAGAAAACAACAGGCTAATGATTTTATACTTATTAAAACAACCAAAAGGTTTCTGCCTTTATTATAAAAAAAAAAATTATTTTCTAGTGCTAGGAGTGACTAGATTGTTTTTGTATTTGTAAATTGTTTTATAATATAGTGGCGATGCATCCAATGAATTAACATCATACTTATTAACGTAATTTTGGCTATATTGGAACGTCATTTCAAATGCAAGAAAAAGAAAATAACAAAAATGGCTGAAGAACAGGTGAGTATCAAAATATTATCATTTTACTTTATATTAACTGAATTTCACAAAATTACTTAATACAATGCATTGTTGAAAGTTCTAAAAACCGGTAAATTTCTTTATATTACCATTTACGACGTTAAATTTAGCTATAAGGCCACTTTGCATCCGAAGTTCGTATCACACTTATTTTGATTTTGATTCAGGACAAATTAACTCTGATCAAGCGTTGATTATGTACCAAATGACTGTTATTTACTGTTAATTTGTGTTCAAATGTGATAATTTCGCCGGCATTTTGGTTATATCGTCATTGTTGACATGACATACCCTTGAAAAATGATCAACATTGGTTTGTCGGTTGCCTTGCTTTACGTTCATGCGCTGGTTAGTCAAAATAATAATTAACGTTACGTATTACTATTTCCTTGTATTGTACAACTGCTCAGATGAGATGCAACTGCAACAGAAGGGAAAATATTTCTATTTTATTATCACATGCTGGTGGATTTTGGTACTTCCTAGTCTAAGACTCGCGGCTGTGCTCGCGTTAATTTCATATATATATATATATATATATATATATATATCTTCACGCCTTCCCACAAGGGTTTATGCCTTGTGGGAAGGCGTGAGGACTTAAATTTATCAAATACATGTAAAAATATATAATTTATAATATATTAACTGCTCCGCTCCCTTGGCTGGTAGCATTATGATTTATAGCCTGTAGCCTTCCTTAACAAATGGGCTTTCTTATACAAAAAAAAAATTGTCCAATAGCTCCTAAAATAAGCACATACAAATAAACAAACCCCCCTTTATTATATTCATATAATTGCATAATTGTATTTTTTCAGGTATTAAATGAGACCCTTCCATATCCCTCACTGCTCCTGTGATGACTTTTAAAATGTTATGAGATGTTGTTTTTGTATTGTACATATTTTTTTATTGTCACAGCACCAATCTGGATGGTGGACAAGAGAGAAGTCCTATTAATGATTACCGCAGGCTACTTCTACACTCTTTGTAACCGCACTTTTTGATTACTGGCTCTCTCCCTCCTCAATCACTATGGAGGTAAGTGTATCTATATACTGTAGAAATAACATTCATTATTAGTGTAATTTTGACATACTTAGCTCAAACATACTCTGCCTGCAACTCACAGGTTTCAAATTTTAAACCTGACTGCGTCTGCTCCTGATATACAGTCAGGTTAGGGTGAAGACAGATGGCGAGTTTGCCGTTTCTCAAGCATAGCTATATCTTGGGATTATGCACATATCCTCCTGCTGATTTCCTTAACCGTAAAGCTTGCAGTGTGACGAAGCACTGTACTTACGTTCAGAACAGACATTGGCACAGTCAGGATTTGAAGTTGCAATCTTTGTGTAGCACGCAATTGCTTGAAATCCTCGGCCATGATGGCTCTTAATTTAAAGTTACTGGAATTTAAATTCGATATAGTGTATGGATGAGTAACTTTAAGCTATATGTATAATAAAAATGTAATGCTCGCTGTCTGTACATGTACATGGAAGATATATGAAAAAACTATGATACCAAATTTATCAATGCAAATAGCACCCAATACACTGATTGTTAGAATTTTTGTCTGTTTGTCTGCGTTTGTGCATGCTAATTTAAAAAACTAATATATTGTGGTAAGCTTCACTTAATATATCCAAAATAAACCAAAAAATACTGCCCAATTGAACGCGAAGTCGTGGGCACAAGTAGTGTAAAATAAAATGTATGAAGTTGGTATATATCCTCAAAAACATATATTTACTTCCCACATATCCAAAAAGGAAAAGAAAATGTTCATAAAAACATATATCTGGAGCACTGCACTGTATGGTTGTGAGACGTGGACAATGACAAAGAGGGATGGAGAGGTGTTGGAGGCATTTGAAATGTGGTGCTGGAGAAGGATGGAAAAAGTCAGCTGGACGGAAAGGGTGACAAACGAAGATGTGCTGAAATGAGCCAAAGAAACAAGAATTCTGCTGGAAACAGTTGAGAATAGAAGAGGAAAGATACCACCTTATACGACATGATAGCTTCTTTAGAAACTTCTTAGAAGGAAAGGTAGAGGGGAAGAGAGGAAGAGAAAGACCAAGATTAACATTCATTGGCCAGATCAAAGAGAAGATGTCTCTCATGACGTATAAGGAGGTGAAGGAGGTTGCGCTGGACAGAAGCGAATGGAGGGGACTGCATCAGAGACGCCGACAAGAGACCAGCTCTTAAATTTGTGATGATGATGATATATCCTCATAGTTTATGCATGGTTGTGCAAGTTTAACCATGCTATTATAGATCTTATTAACAGTTACTAAGGTACGCTTTGCATTGTTCCAGGAGGTGATCCAAATAGAGCAATTATGCATGCAATTGTACGAGGCCCAGGATCCCGCAGTTAGGGATCAGGCCGAGAAAGCGATTGGCGCTTTTCAGGTACCGTATTAAGGTCTATTATCGCATGACATACAATTAAATCCTACTCACATCATCACGCCATCGCTAACAGACTTGGCAGAGAGAGTTGATTGCTATTTTTCTCTAGACTTACATACCTCTCTCGATTCATCTAAGTACTATAATTTTGGGATTGGGACTGGGTCAATTTGTGTGGAATTGTCCCAGGTATTTATTATTATATAGAGAATGATTAAGTGTAGACATTTTTGGTCACAATTGACCAATTGACAAATTGACCTAGTCACAAATTAAGCAAAGCTTGTGTTATGGTAACTAGACAACGATATATTTACTTATATAGATAGATATATACATAAATACATAGGACATCCAAGACTAAGGTACAAATACCCGTGTTCATCACACAAATATCTGCCCTCAGCGGGATTCGAACCCGCGAGCTCAAGTTTCGCAGTCAGGAGCTCTAACCACTAGACCAGACGGTCATCAAAATATATATATATATATATATATGTGTGTATAGTCGTGCTTGACTAACTGCGATGGACTCGCCATCTATCACCTTGGCTACATATATTTTAGTTACCAACGTGACAGGTGGCGTGTCCATCGCTGTTTTTTACTCACGGTGTTTAAGTTCTTAAAAACTCATCACTACAGTTGAGATTACTACAATTATTATTTTATAATTAAATATTTCATCAAATCATCACGCCGAGTCTCTAACGGGGTAGGCAGAGGGTATAGAGCGCCAGTTCTCAATAAATAAATATTGTTAATAGTAATTATAGCATACCTCTTAGGGGACCCTTGTGGGGAGGATATTATTATCCTGCTAATATTATAAATGTGAAAGTTTGTAAGTTTGGATGTTTGCGGTTCTTTCACGGCCAAACGGCTGAACCGGTTTGGCTGAAAGTTGAAATGGTGATAGCTTATACCTAGGAATAGGCACCTTTTTTTTCTTTTTAATCCTGAAAAATTCAGTTCTTATATTATAATGTGATTCTCTTTCACGGCATAGCGGCTGAGTCGATTCTAGCAGGAACATTTCCAAAGCTACTTTTTCGAGGTCCACGCGGGCGAAGCCGTGGTCATAAGCTAGTCATAAATGTAGTCAAAATGTAATGTAATTTCCCCAGGACTCCCCGGATGCCCTGAGCAAGTGTCAGGCGTTGCTGGAGCGGGCTGATTCCAGCTATTCACAACTCCTCGCTGCCAACACACTCTCCAAACTGATAAGCAGGTAAACGAGCACATTTATATATATATATATATATATATATATATATATATATATATATATATATATTATATATAATTATAAATCGAGTCGAGATGCGATCTCTTCGAAAAATGTGCGGCGTAACGATATTAGATCGAATCCGCAATGAAGAGATTCGCAAATCAACTGGCGTGAATGAGGGCGTGATTGTAAAGATGAAGAAAGGCATGTTACGTTGGTTTGGACACATAGAAAGGATGAGTGAAGAAAGATTGACGAAACAGATATATACAAAGCAAAAGTGTGTGCAAGAAGAGGCAGAGGAAGGCCACGTTCCAACTACCTGGATCAAATAGATCGGACTCTGAAGGACGGGAACGTTAAGAGTACTCGAAACCGACGAGCATGTATGAAGAGACTGATGAATGTGGACGAAGCGAAAGAGGTATGTAAGTATAGAGAGAACTGGCGCTCTACACTCTCTGGCTACCCCGTTAGGGACTTGGCGTGATGATATGTATGTATGTATTATGTTATATGTATGTATATTGTCCCCAGATCAACGGCGAGCGTGTCAGTGCAGCAGCGGTTAGACATACGGAACTATGTCCTCAACTATCTCGCCACGAGACCCAAACTGGCGCGTTTTGTGGTCCAAGTATGTATATTATATATACAAGAGCCGTGGTGGCCGAGTGGTTCGAGCAAAGGTCGCAAGTTCGAATCCCGACTGTACCAATGAGTGTTTTCTGAACTTAAGTACAGTGATTAGTCACACCACGAGCTTTACGGTGAAGGAAAACATCGAGAGGAAACCTGCATACGTCTGAGATGAAATTCAAAGGCGTATGTATAGTATTATATTATATAATGTATCCTCACGCGTTTCCTCAAGGGTCCTCTTGAGGAAAGGCCAGGGAAGGGGTAGGCAGAGGTGTATAACAAGGTGGAGGTCCTGACCCTCTCTTATTAAGTCCTACCTTTCTTGAAATGTAATGTATAATATACTAGTTTGTTTTACTATATGTATAAATAATGCCATCCACGAAGACGCGCCCCACTATCCTCCCCTATAGTTAACAGTGTAAGTGTGCAACCTTCCACTAATGTGTGAGTATTGTCGGTACACACTGATTACCTATGAGTGCACACGTACACTACAATTAATACACTCGGGTCATACTCCCCGCATGCCGCGACCCCCTCGACTAGACATTGGTGGGGCGCGCCTTCGTGGATGGCACTATATGTAGTAATAATTTCCTTGCAGAGTCTGGTATCGCTGTTCGCGTGTGTCACGAAGCACAGCTGGTTCGACATGGTCAAGGAGGAATATGTGTTCCAAAGCGTAGTCACGGATGTGTCTTCATTCCTACAGGTCAGGGCATATGACATTTCTCCCAAGGGGTAGGGGGCTAATCCAGTACTTACCTGGGACCTGGGACAATTCCCATTGACCTAGTCCCAAATTAAGCAAAGCTTGTGTTATGGTAACTAGACAACGATATATTTACTTATATAGATAGATATATACATAAATACATAGGACATCCAAGACTAAGGTACAAATACTCGTGTTCATCACACAAATATCTGCCCTCAGCGGGATTCGAACCACTAGACCAGACGGTCGTCCAAGACTTACGTCACGCGAGTGTCAAGATCTCTTTATCCCTCCCCCCGACCTTGTCACAGCTGGTCACAATTGTGAGACCCCCCCCCCTACCTACTTAGTGGGATTTAGAAATTTAAGAAATTAAAACAGATGCGAAATTATTGTTATTTGCTTCGCACGGGTGGACATTTATTTTTTTAAACATTTTGGCTTAAAAAAAATTCTCTTGCAATTAAAATAGTCTATATTAATCAGTGATAATGTAGCATTCAAATGGTGAAAGAATTTTTAAAATCGGTCCTGTACTTTTTGAGCCAATTCCTTACAAACATACTTACATACAAATCTTTCCTCTTTTTAATATTAGTATAGATTTAAGCCCTCGTCTTCCCACAAGGGTCCCACACACCCACTTTCCGCCAGAGATATATTTTAGGTGCCAACGTGACTAGATGGCGAGTCCATCGCCGTTACTCAAGCACGTCTATACATATGCCTTTGAATGTCTCCTCAGACGTATCCAGGTTTCTTCTCTATGTTTTCCTTCACCGTGAAGCTCGTGGTGTGACTAATCACTGTACTTAAGTTCAGAAAAACTCATTGGTACAGGCGGGATTCGAACTTGCGATCTATGTGTCGCAGACAACTGCTCGAACCACTCGGCCACCACGGCTCAAGTACTTAGTAAGTAGTAAGTGAGAAATTATTTCTGTAAACCCAAAATACATAAGCTACTTTTTCGAACTCCACGCGGGCGAAGCCGCGGGCATAAGCTAGTTTAATATTATTTCCAGAGCCAAGAGCTGTGCACAGTGGGTGTCCAGCTGTTATCCGAGCTGGTGATCGACATGAACCACGCGTCCGAAGCCGACGCCAACAGGTCCCTGGCCAAGCACAGGAAGATCGCTTCCTCCTTTAGGTGAGACAGCCCCCCTAGGCTAATGTAGCCGGTTACAACCGGATACAAGCGGCGGTAACCGGATAACTGACAGGTCGAATCTGATGGTGTGTGTGCGCTAAACAAGCCCGCGGCCCGCCTGATGGTAAGCGGTTACGCTTGCAACAGTGGGGAATCTCTTCACACCCTTCTCGAAGAACTCTCTGCATGAGATCATGCTGCACTCTCTAGGGAAAACCTCAACGGGGAGTTAATTTCGCAGGCGGATTTTTGCCTTTGAAAGTTCACGGTTCTAGACCTTCGTGGTTTCATGTTATGGGGATGGGTGGTGATATAAAAGGTAGGCGTGTGTATTGTATGTAGTGCAGGCGCGTGCGCATGTCTCTGCTGTGATTGTCTGTGTGTGTGTGTGTGTGCACGAAGCAGATGATGGGACGCGCAGATGTTCCGGCTGGCGTGCTCGTGTGCCTGTGCCTGTGTATGTGTGTGTGTGCCTGTGTGTGTGTGTGTGTGTGTGCCTGTGTGTGTCTGTGTGCCTGTGTGTGTGTGTGTGTGCCTGTGTGCGTGTGCGTGTGTGTGCGTGCGTGCGCGCGTGTGTGTGTGTGTGTGTGTGTGTGTGTGTGTGTGTGTATAGGAGGGGTGTGGTCGCTCTGTACAGGGACACGCAGCTGTTCGAGATGTTCCGTCTGGCGTGCTCGCTGCTGGGCGCCGTGCGCGGCAAGGGTGTGGTCCTCGGCGACGAGCGGCAGTACGCGCTGCTGGCGGCGCTGCTGTGGCTGGCGCAGGCCTGCCTCACCTTCGACTTCATAGGCACCACCAGCGACGAGTCCTCGGACGACCTTTGCACCGTGCAGGTACACCGCTGCACACACACACACACACTGGCACACACAGACACACTGGCACACACAGACACACTGGCACACACAGACACACTGGCACGCACGCACACACAGGCACACACACACACACACACGGGCACACACACACAGGCACACAGGTGTGTGTGCCTGTGTGTGCCAATGTGTCTGTGTACATTGGCACACACAGACACATTGGCACACACAGACACACTGGCACACACACACATTTCAAGGTCCCCGTGAAGCCACGAAACCTGGCCGTGTGCACCGTTCGCCTTTGCAAGGGTTGGGTCCCAACTTCCAGATCCCCACGTCGTGGCGGCCCACGTTCCTGGAGCCGGCCACCCTGGACCTGTTCTTCGACCTGTACCACCAGCTCGGCGGGCCTCTGGTCAGCCTCACGCTGGGCTGCCTCGTGCAGCTGGCCTCTGTGCGGCGATCGCTGTTCAGCAACAACGAGAGGGCCAAGTTCCTCAACCGTCTCACAGCTGGAGTGCTCAAGATACTGGATAATACACAGGTATGTCATTATTACATACATACATACATACATATCCCCAAGTCCCTAACGGGGTAGGCAGAGAGTATAGAGCGCCAGTTCTCTTTAGACTTACATACCTCTTTCGCTTCGTCCACATTCATCAGTCTCTTCATACATGCTTGTCGGTTTCGAGTACTGTCATTATTGATTTGACATTATAGAGCCGAGTGGTACTAGGATTACAAGTTCGAATCCCGACTGTGCCAATGAGTTTTGCTGATCTTAAGTACAGTCATAAGTCGCTCAAGGATGGGAACGAAGAGTACTCGAAACCGACCAGCATGTGTGAAGAGAGTAATGTATGTGGACAAAGCGAAAGAGGTATGTAAGTCTAGAGAGAACTGGCGCTCTATACTCTCTGCCTATCCCGTTAAGGACTCGGCGTGATGATATTTATGTATGATCAGTCACACCAAAAGCTTTACGGTCAAGGAAACCATCTAGAGGAAACCTGCATACGTTTGAGAAGACATTCAAAGGCGTATGTAGGTATTGTAAGGTGTGTGTGAACGTGCATGGTAGGCACGTGAGAGGTAGTTTATAACGGCGAGCTCCCCGACTGGGGCAGGACCTCCACCTTATACAAGTCCGTAACTAAATAACACAATTTTATGTGTTGTGTTCCTACGCGGTGAATAAGGTTTCCAGTAATGAGCTCCTTGGGGAGGGGGGAGGATTGTTATATTGTTTTGCCAACTGAGGAATTAGTCCCATTATGTTGCCAACACAGTATAACTCTCCCAACACAGAGTGGCAACGCGCAAGTGATACTTCGGTATTGTGAGCGAAAATAGACTGCAGTAATCGTTTCCCATCAGATGGGCCCGTATGCTTGTTTGCCACTCTTGTTGTATAAAAAGAAAGAAAAAAAAGAGGTGTCAATGTGTTCTCATGCAACATCTCCTTTCTTTTCCTACGCCAAGCAACCCTTGACCAGCCAGAGGGCTACCTCAGCACCCAGAAAACCCTGGAACGGTCCTATTGTCCCTAGCTCGAAGCAAGCGCGCCCCCATCCCTTATGAGCTGGAGTTTTGTCTGCCTCCCTGATCCCCTACGGTCGTTTGATAACATAGCCAGTGTGTGTGGTCGTAACACCGGATTACGCCGGCTCACGGACCGTATGCAGGTGGGTGGTCCCTCTAGAGAATATTAATAACTAGCGACCCGTCCCGGCTTCGCACGGGTGGACAATACATTTTTAAACATTTTGACTTACATTTATTTTTCCACATACATATATATCATCACGCCGATTCCCTAACGGGATAGACAGAGAGTATAGAGCGCCAGTTCTCTCTAGACTTACATACCTCTTTCGCTTCGTCCACATTCATCTCTCTTCTTTATAATATATGTATAGATAACATTTTTAACATTGGCCGCATGAATAAAGCGACTGAATATGGACGAAGCCAAAGAGGTATGTAAGTCTAGAGAGAACTGGCGCTCTATACTCTCTGCCTACCTCGTTAGGGACTTGGCGTGATGATATTTATTATTGGCCGTCATTCGTTATCTATCATGTTTACATTTTTTTTATTACCCCTGCCTGCCCCCCTATTGGGGTCTCTTTATTATGTTATACCACTTGGAGTGGCAAGAACGCATGCGCTTGCAACACAACATCAGGGGTATCTTTCGCACGTTGGCGATCTTTTCACAGCCTTCTTGAAGAACTCCATGCTGTACTGTTTTACGGTAACCGTTTACCCTGGTATACTTGCAGGGGCTGTCAACGTCGACTAACTACCACGAGTTCTGCCGCCTCCTGGCGAGGCTCAAGTCCAACTACCAGCTGGGTGAGCTGGTCATGGTGGACGACTACCCTCGGCTGATCGAGCTCATTGCCAAGTTCACGGTCCAGAGTCTGCAGGTACACACGCAGTTTTGGGAGGTTATGTGCCGGAAAAAATATACATTGTTTAAATATTTAAAACAAATTTAAAAGTATTTGACGACCGGCTGGTCTAGTGGTTAGAGCTCCTGACTACGAAACTTGAGGTCGCGGGTTCGATGCCCGCTGAGGTCAGATATTTGTGTGATGAACACGAGTATATGTACCTTAGTCTTGGATGTCCTATGTATTTATGTACTAGCTGTACCCGCGACTTCGTCGGCGTGACTTTTATCTTTGGTAAAAAAAAAACTATTAAAAGTATCCTATGTTACTTCTAATTCCTTCAAGAATATGTGTACAAAGTTTCATGATGATTGGTTAAGTAGTTTTGACGTGAAAGCGTAACAAACAAACTTACATTCACATTTATAATATTAAGTAAGATATATCTATCTGTATAAGTAAATATATCGTTGTCTAGTTACCATAACACAAGCTTTGCTTAATTTGGGACTAGGTCAATTTGTGTGGAATTGTCCCAGGTATTTATTATTATTATTATAAATTACATATGTATTTTTTTTACAACTTCTAGAAGACAAGTGTTCTATTTCTTGAAATATCCTGAATTGATGGTGATTTTGAATGAGTGTCTGGCATACGCAGAAAGAAGGCTATCTTCGCTGTGAATCATGTACTTTAATAAAATAAAATATATCTCTGGCGGAAAGCGGGTGTGTGTGTACTACCTACACACCTCTGCCCACCCCTTCGGGGACCCTTGTGGGAAGGTGTGAGGATATGTATACTTTATTAATTACTAATATGTAAAATGAAGAGACTGATGAATGTGGACGAAGCGAAAGAGGTATGTAAGTCTAGAGAGAACTGGCGCTCTATACTCTGTGCCTACCCCGTTAGGGACTTGGCGTGATGATATGTATGTAAGTATGAAGAGACTGATGAATGTGGACGAAGCGAAAGAGGTATGTAAGTCTGGAGAGAACTGGCGCTCTATACTCTCTGCCTACCTCGTTAGGGACTCTGCTATGTTTCGGCTATGTAAGTACTATTTTCTGAGACCGCGTGTGTATGTATGTGTGTGTGTAGATGTGGCAGTTCGCGGCCAACTCGGTGCACTACCTGCTGTCGCTGTGGCAGCGCATGGTGGCGTCGGTGCCCTACGTGAAGGCCACGGAGCCCCACCTGCTGGAGACCTACGCCCCCGGGGTCACCGCCGCATACATCGAGCTGAGGCTCAACTCTGTCGCCTGCGTCGTGAGGTCAGTGGGCATACAGGGTATATACTATAATACTCTATCATCATCATCATCATCCTTCCTCAAATAATATATAC
>JACCPG010000010.1:0-32191 GCA_016069955.1 Drepana arcuata
GATAGCACCTAATATACCTCTGGCGGAAAGTGGGTGTGTGGGTATTTTACCTATACACCTCTGCCTACCCCTTCGGGGACCCTTGTGGGAAGGCGTGAGGATATATTATATAAATATAGTCCACTACTTGAATTTTGGTGTGGATTGAAATCTGAATTTTGAATTGGGAATTTGAAAAAAAAACTGAAAATTGCGTGACAGTCCTTCAAGCCCTACCTCACAAGAAAGCAAATGTAGCCATAATAAGCATCTAAGAAGTGGCTGGAGGCCTTCCTTGTCCGATTAAGTAGCAAAAGTTCCCGGAACTACGCATTGAGAGACAATGAAAAAAGTAGCCGCTTCGCAATTCCAATGCAACCTATAAAATTTTACAAACCAGACATAAAATTTGTGTTTGGACGAGGAAGACCACGACCTACCAAGATGAAATCGATCCAACACTTAAGTCTGAAGGACCGAAAAGGTCAAGAGTACTCGAAACTTGCAAGCAAGTATAAAGAGACAACTGAATGTGGATACAGCGAATGTGGTCTGCAAGTCTCTACAGCTACACTGTGAGGGACTCGGCGTGATAATATGTAATCTTTGCTTTTTCTTACAACATCCATCCATCATGCTAGTATGGCATGAATGTCATGATAAACCGGTTGATTTGTCACGACATATGGAAATAAAATACCGGAACACGGAACCAGAGCATTCATTATCATGTATGTATTTCATTGGAGGACAACGAACTTTACGAGCAAGTTCCCCGACAATTAGTCATGACAAGACATGAAGCGCTACCCCTTTTTTGACCACGTTACGACCACGCTGCTACTAGAATTATATATATCCTCACGCCTTCCCACAAGGGTCCCCGAAGGGGTGGGCAGAGTTGTATACGATTTAATTACCAGAATACTACTACTATAATTATTTACCAGCTATCCCGCTCAACTCCGCTTCGGTGTGGAATGGAAGAAAGTTAATTCTGGAACACGACGCTTCCCGACGCCGTCTACAGTGTACGTTACATTTCTAGAAATACTGCATTAAAAAGGAGCCGTGGTGGCCGAGTGGTTCGAGCAGTTGCCTGCGACGCGAAAAGGTCGCAAGTTCGAATCCCGACTGTACCAATGAGTTTTTTCTGAACTTAAGTACAGTGATTAGTCACACCACGAGCTTTACGGTGAAGGAAAACATCGAGAGGAAACCTGCATACGTCTGAAAAGAAATTCAAAGGCGTATGTCGACTATACATACGCCTTTGAATTGCTTGAGTAACGGCGATGGACTCGCCAACTGTCACGTTGGCACCTAATATACCTCTGGCGGAAAGTGGGTGTGTGGGTATTACCTGTATTACCTATACACCTCTGCCTACCCCTTCGGGGACCCTTGTGGGAAGGCGTGAGGATATATTATTTATATTATTATTATTACTGTATTAAATACCAAAATCAAATTATTTTAGTTCACATAGCCCTAGAGGGGCACTTATAAAACGTCGGAAAAGGTGCACCGTTCGGATTGGTCTTTTCCATGTACTACTTTTTGTATGAATCGCTTGCAAACATACAGACGCAAAGTTTCTTACAGGGTATCTGAGAGAGCAGATCGCCAGACCTCTTTCGCTCCTTCCACATTAATCAATAAAAAAAATCATGAAAATCTGTTTGCCTTAAATATCTACAATGTACAGACTACAGACATGGGCCTATTAAAACTTTATTGAATGAATACAACTGCACCGTATGCTTGGGGCCTGCACCTGCACTCTATAATTGCTTTTGTCGTATTTATAGACATTAATCGCCTATTATAGCTTATGGTTCGCCGTAACGGTGACCGCGTCATTTCGATTATGATGATGATGATTTTAAACATCTATACCTACCAATCTAGGCCAGATCGCGAGCTAGCAACGCTCTGAACCGAGGTTTTAAAGCCACTGAGGGTGGACTTGGCTGTGTCTGCTTAGAACCCAAGAAGTGCCTGGCTAGAGGTTTTCCATTTCCAGGGGTTAGACTTGTTTTTTGTCTGCCTTTATGCCGGATAATCTCCGAAACAGACCTATTGTAGTGTGCCTTTATCTGGGAGATAGCTAACATTATAGAGTAGGGAACTTATACACGTGGGTAATACTGCGGTTCCAAGCTAGTAGCATACCTACTAGGTTCGCACCGCGGGTAATCATTCGTGCATCACGGAAACAACTCAATCTATGCAGATGGCAATTAAATAAAAACTAACTAATAATAATGCAGATTCCGCACGTTCCTGTGTGGTCTGGGCAAGATAAGCAAAAATGTATTCAATATAATTATGTATATGCAAGTTTTAATAGTATAGTATAGTAATAATACAAGAGAGGTGGGGTTATGCCCTACCTCTCCCGTTTCTGGGTTTCCCGTTCGAATTTGGAGCTGCCCGACTGGGGCAGGACCTCCTTATAGAAGTCCGTAGCCAAATATTTTTTTTTTTGTGTTGTGTTCCTACGCAGTGAATAAGGTTTCCAATAATGAGCTCCTTGGGGAGGAGGGAGGATTGTTACAATGTGTTGGAAGCAGAGGGATTAAACCCACATGCTGCCAACACACTATAACTCTCCGAACACAGAGTGGCAACGCGCAAGTGATACTTCGGTATCGTGAGCGTATATAGACTGCGGTAACCGTTTCCCATCAGGTGGGCCGTATGCTTGTTTGCCACTCTTGTTGTATAAAAAAAATTTAAAAATGTTGCGAAAAAGCCTTGATGGCTGAGTGGTTATAGTATTCGTCTGAAATTAACAGTTCCCTTAGGCCTTAGGTAAGGTCCCCGAAGAGGCAATCAGTAAAAACTACATCCTTCTTAGTACTAGTAGTAGAAGTGCACCTTTTACGACGTTTTATAAGTGTACATACAAAATATTTAGATTTTGAGTAAATGATGCCGTGGTGGCCGAGTGGTTAGAGTAGTTGCCTGCAGCACAAAGATCGCAAGTTCGAATCCCGACTGTACCCGTGAGTTTTTCTGAACTTAAGTACAGTGATTAGTGACACCATGAGCTTTACGATGATGGAAAACATTGAGACGAACCCTGCATACGTCTGAAAAGCAATTCGAAAGGCGTATGTATAGTCGCCTATACATACGCCTTTGAATAAGTCGTGCTTGAGTAACGGCGATGGACTCGCCATCTGTCACGTTGGCACCTAAAATATATCTCTGGCGGGAAGTGGGTGTATCAAATCTATAAGATATGTAAATTAGTTTCTTGTAATTTTTATAAGTATGAACGCAACTTGCCATGGACATACTCAAGACATGGTGAGGTTAATTTAATTGACATAGCCAATGCACATCTCTCATTAACATAGACGTGTGGATAAAGAGAACCTTTACTATGATATAGATAGTGCCATCCACGAAGACGCGCCCATTATTATTCCTTTGTAAGAGTGTCTCCCGCTAATGTTTGAGTATTATCGGAACACACTGATTGCCTATGGGTGCACATGCACACTACAATTAATAGACTCGGGTCATACTCCACTCCATCACACAGCAAACTTTACGGTGAAGGAGAACATCGTAGGAAAACCTGCATACGTCTGAGAAGCAATTGAAAGGCATATATGTATACCCGTACGCTTGCTTCAGTAACGGCGATGGATTCGCCATCTGTCATATTGGCACCTAAAATATATCTCTGGCGGAAAGTGCGTCCCTCTCCCTCCCCCTTCGGGGACCCTCGCGGAAAGGCGTGACGTGATAATATATATATATATGTATATATAAGAAAACCTCATTCTATAATATTAGCACAGTTTTTGAAACACACAAAGTTTGCGAGTTTCCTAACCCTTCCTTTTGTAGTAGTCTGGTTAAAATGAAGACTGAATTACAGTGTATATTTATACAGTTACACTGTTTACTTTAGCCATAGATAATTATTATGCTAATAGTTGTCATGTATTTAACAAACAGATAACATATGTCACCATGCAGGTAATATACTTGAGCATATTACGTAAATGGTGGCTCAATATAAAATAGACTAAACCCAATTCTATTTAACCATATGATTCATCATAAATAAACTTAATGTTGTCTAAGATAAATTAACATTTAGTAATACAATTCAATGATGAGTGAAGCAAGATTGACGAAGCAGATATACAAAGCAAAAGTGTGTGCAAGAAGAGGCAGAGGAAGGCCACGTTCCAACTACCTGGATCAAATAGATCGGACGCTCAAGAACGGGAACGTTAAGAATACTCGAAACCTATGAGTATGTTTGAAGAGACTGATATATGTGGACGAAGCGAAAGAGGTATGTAAGTCTAGAGAGAACTGGCGCTCTATATATACTCTTTGTCTACGCCGTTAGGGAGTCGGCGTGATGATATGTATATATGTATGTATGTATGTAAATTTTTAACCCATGGGAAGCTGGGCCGGACAGCTAGTGATTTATAAATGTAATTTAAATGAAAGGAATTATTGAATAATCACTTCAAACTCCATTTATAAGAGGACATGTAATAGATAAGATAAAAAAATCTGTTATTCTATTCAATGTCAGCTGACCATAAGGTCAATAGTACAAGCAGGGTCACAATTATAATTGAATAAAATGTTACTTAGCAACAATGTATGCTTGAATTGATTAAAGGTACATATTATTTATGGAGTAAAGAAAGAGCTATAGAAGCTATAGAATTACTTACTGATAACACTGATTTCATATGTGATTATGTATAAGATATAAAACCTGCATGGCTAGATCAACTTATACAATTTTGAATAGCATTCATAGACACCATCTTACATATAATATGATACATGCCATCTGTCATGTTGGCACCTACAATATATCTCTAGCGGTAAGTGGCTCTGTAGGTTCTACCTAAACACCTCTGTCTACCCATTGTGGCCTTATGGGAAGGCGTTAGGATATATATTATTATTATGTATACTCTTCTACTACCCTTCAGTTCAGTTAGCAGTACAGGGAAAATGAGTCACAAATGTCATACAGGTATCATGCCTTCATCATGAGGATACAATAAGTATATAAATAATGCAATCACCTTGAGTGTCCTAAATGATTTTCCTTAAGACTTATTTACTCTTGTTCTAGACAGTGTCTGCTGTTTTGCTGATATAAATAAAATATGTAAATTGGTCTACACACTAAAGGTTTTTAATATAAATTCTCACTGAGATTATGATAAAAGTTCGATGGGAACTGTGAAGTGAGTATGATTAATCTATACTAATATTATAAAGAGGATTTGTATATTTGTGTATGTTTGTAATGAATAAACTCAAAAACTACTGAGCCAATAAAAAAAATTTTTCACCATTGCAAAGCTACATCCACCCCGAATGACATAGGCTGTATTTTCGTTTAAAAAAAAAAAATCTTATGTCCACACGTGCGAAGTCGGGACGCTAGTCTATGTATAAAATCGGAGTCGGCGTGATGATTCTGAACGGAACTAAATATAAAAATATAAACTCACGGCAAATATGGTGTTTTGCAGGCCGAAAGGTATTGGCGTTAGCCTCGCGAAAAACACAATTTTGAAGGCCTGTGGGCCCGAGATGACTTTGAGAAGCGCTCGCGCAGTCTCGTTCTTCAGGAGCCGGTCCAGCGGCAAGTACGCGCGTAGAGCCTTCAGGGTGAAGTGAGCCATCGCCACCCCGAAATTCGCACTTACTAACACCGTACCCAAACCCTTCACAATTCCAAATAAATATCCACTAGTTATTATCAACACCAAATATCCAATCGTCACCGGAAAACTTACGATTAAAAATAAACCCATAAATAATAAAAATATAATCCAAGGGTCTTGCGCGTCCACCCAGAATAATATCGTCTTCAGGTATTCCTTGAAGAAATACAACACGAGCACGAGACACGTAAGCAATAAAATCGAAACAACAATGTTAAATAAATAGCTGTACGTCGTCCTATTGTTAATTTTGGCCCACAAACTTTTCTTTCTTGTAACTACTCCCGGGTCGGACTGACATTCTTCAACGTCGACGCTTTCCATTGCGTATTATGCCCGGAAAAATTAAGGTTTCATTATATTCGTGGACGCTGTTCGATTTCGCATGTAATATCGTTCGCCATGTCCTACTTTTTAGCCACTGTTTATTTCACTTTCATACACGACAAGGAAGCAAAGAAAGTACTCAAGAAACGACCACCACGCAAGACGTATAACCACAGACTATCTGGGTTTGAATTGAACTGAACGAACGCTGCTGACTGAACTGAATGCAGAATCACAATTTGACATCTGACTGATGGTCTGCTGTCTCACATGTCAACCAACTGGTTGACAGATAATTAACTAGGCAAAAAGGTCTTGATTCATAATTTAAAATAAATAAATAAATATCCTCACGCCTTCCCACAAAGGTCCCCGAAGGGGTAGGCAGAGGTGTATGGGTAATTCCCACACACACCCATTTTCCGCCAGAGGTATATTAGGTGCCAACGTGACAGATGGCGAGTCCATAGCCGTTACTCAAGCACGACTAAACATACGCCTTTGAATTTCTTCACAGACGTATGCAGGTTTCCTCACGATGTTTTCCTTCACCGTAAAGCTCGTGGTGTGACTAATCACTGTACTAAAGATCAGAAAAACTCATTGGTACAGTCGGGATTCGAACTTGCGACCTTCTCGTCGCAGACAACTGCTCGAACCACTCGGCCACCATGGCTTTTCATTATTTTCATTTCTTTTTTCTATTTTATTTTTACTATTTTCATTTTTAGATTCATAATTTAATTTACTAAATAGGCCTAAATCAAAAATCATGCACCCTCATTTACGATCACTTGTTTTTTTATTGACACATCTCTAGTTGAAATATAAGCCAATTAATTATTTGAACATTTCGAGAGTGGGTAAAAAAATGTTTAGTCCAAGAATCGCATGTTGTAATACCCAGTTTCATAAATTCCTCTTTCTTCTTTGTAGATACAATTACTTAAGCATCAAATGGAGGGAATACTTGGATGATATTGATATCTAAGTAGCAAATAAAAACTTTAATAGGAAAGTACAGACTATTACTGACAAACGAAATAAGCAGAGAAAAAGTCTGTGTTCATGTTCTGAATCCGACTGACAGCAAATCTGACATATTTTTTGTAGTTTTGAACGTGGATTGCAGCTGTAATCCACGGTGGAAAAACTTATGCTTTGTGCCAAATATTACGCGAAATTCATTACAATAATTACAATTTGCGCATGGTAAAATACCGTATATTCACGTGAAATTTAATTTCATTGCTAGTTTCACTTATTTAGTTGCACACAAAACATAACCATGCCGCCGAAAAAAGCAGGCGCCGCTGCAGGAAGCGGTGGCAGCAAGAAGACCGAACAGAAGAAGAAGGAAAAAGTGATCGAGGTAAAGTATTTCAAATTAGTATTTGTTTTTTTCATTGAACTTTTGAATAGACCATAATAGTTTTGGTACCATCAGATCTGATCTTTGCTTCTTGGTACTGTACGGAATCTTGCCGTGCACAAAAGATTGTGTACATATCATCACGCCGAGTATCTAACGGGGTAGGCCGAGAGTATAGAGCGCCAGTTCTTGTATGAATATTTACATTGATATACAGGGTTATTATTAAATAGCGTTTGAAGATGATCATAGATAAGACGTTTGAAGTAGTACACAGTTGGGTGACCCAAAGTGTCATAATTTTGTTCAAACCGAGAATCATCATCTAGCAGGCATGTATTAAGAAGAAAGAAGAAGTTTACCCCGGAGCCAAAGTAGCCTTCAAGTTTGAACTGAATA
Source organism: Drepana arcuata (assembly GCA_016069955.1). NCBI lineage: Eukaryota > Metazoa > Arthropoda > Insecta > Lepidoptera > Drepanidae > Drepana > Drepana arcuata. The sequence goes on from JACCPG010000010.1 coordinate 7,813, forward strand.
TCATTCTATTTGCTGTCCTTAAGAATAAGAAACTCGCATTAATGTTAATATGTTGTTATTATACTGAGAAATTCCTGAGTATTGATTATGCTCATATGCTACAATCACCACTTACAATCATGCTGTATATTATTCAAATTATTAGCATATTATTCAAGCATTAGCAAATCCCTAAAATATATCTGGTGGAAAGTGGGTGTGTGGTTACTAGATTCATGTCTGCCTAGGTGATGAAAAATATTATAACAATAATGATACCTACTTACATCATGGGCTTCCATTTCTATAATAGCACTGTTTATTGTTTTCCGAATTCTTGAAAAAATTGCCCCCTTGAAAGTTTAATCTCCTTGAAATAATTCCTATATAATCTTATAGTAAGAATATTATGTTCATCCAAAGATGTTTGTCTCCAGGACAAGACATTTGGCCTGAAGAATAAAAAGGGTGCGAAGCAGCAAAAGTTTATACAACAAGTGGAGAAGCAGGTGAAGAGTGGTGGCATCCACCCTGCCAAGCCTATGGAAGACAAGAAGAAAGACAAAGAACAGAAAATGAAAGAACAGAAGGAGCTTGCTATGCTGTTTAAACCTGTACAGACACAGAAAGTAGAAAAGGGTGAGATATGCTATATAATATATCCTCACGCGCTCCAACAAGGGTCCCAGAAGGGGTAGACAGTGGTGTATAGGTATAACCCATAGACCCACTTTCCGCCAAAGATATATTTAAGGTGCCAACGTGACATGGAGAGTCCATCGCCGTTACTCAATCACAACTATACGCGCCTTTGAATTAGCTTAGATGTATGCAGGTTTCCTCTCAAAGTTTTCCTTCACCGAAAAACTTGTGGTGCGACTAATCATTGTACTTAAGTTCAGAAAAACACATTGGTCCTGATTCAAACTTGCGACCTTTGTGTCGCAGGCAACTACTAGAAGCAGAAGGTGGCAGAGCGGTTGGTGCTGGATATGTTATATTCTATAAAAAAATACTACCAAGGAAAGCAAATTATATGCCTGTTAACTCATCATGCAAATGTATTCTTAATTTCTGTATGTCTGCAGGAACTGACCCCAAGTCTGTGGTATGCGCATTTTTCAAGCAAGGGCAGTGCACCAAGGGAGACAAGTGCAAGTTCTCCCACGACTTAACTATTGAGAGGAAGGTAATTGAGCTTTGTACATAAATGTTTTTTACCCGCAAATGTTCTGGTAAACTAAATAGCTATTTTGATTTAAACTAATTATTCAAGTGCCCTGGTTGCAGAGTAGTTCTAATAGTTGCCTGCAGCACAAAAATTTTGCTTCTATTGCAAGGTTTCATTGTGTGCAATTTTAATATAACAGACAAATACTTTCATTTAGTCTATATCTTCACATTATTTTTGCAAGGGGATGATGGCTATGAAATTTTATGATGTGTCAATTGTCTAGGCTGAGAAACGTTCATTGTACGTGGACATGCGAGATGACGACGATAACATGGACAATTGGGATGAAGAGAAGCTTAAAGAAGTGGTAGAGAAGAAGCTCAGTGCAGAAGACAAACAACGGCCCACCACAGACATTGTAAGCATTTTGCCAACTGCATTTAGTACATTAATAATTTAGGTTCTCCTTCGTTTTATATTCGACATGATGCCCACGTCTACCTTCTACCACAACTAATACAGTGATGAATATTTTGAGGAGACCTGCATGCGTCCGAGATGAAATTCAAAGATGTCTTTTTGTACTGTTTGTGTAACGACGATGGACTCGCCGTCTGTGTCGCCGTCTGTCGAAAAGTGTGTGTGTGTGGGTATTACCTATATGGCTCTGCATTGCCCTTACAGGACCCTTGTGTGTAGGCGTGAAGAAATATTCATTTGAAAAAGAAAATGGTGGAAGTACCTATGTTAACGGAGCCCAGCTTCAAAGAGTGGATGAGGTGAAAGATTTAGGAGTTCGATTCACCGCTAACTTAAACTTCCGTAAACACATTATTGAAATCTGTAAAAAAGCGTATCGGAACCTGGGATTTATCTTGCGACAAGCAAATAGCTTTACAAATTTGGGTGCATTACGAGCGTTTGAAGCACTCGTTAAGAGTCACCTAGAATGTAATGCGGCAATCTGGTCTCCTCATGAAGCCAAATATAAGTATATGTTGGAGCGTATCCAAAATAAATTCTTAAGGTTCCTATATTTGAAAGAGTTTGGGGTCTATCCTGGATACCCATTATTATATCCTACGCTATTTATTCTGGGTATGGTAGGATATTCCTCACTTGAGAGAAAAAGGGAAGTGGCATTAGCCACCTATTTATTTAAAGTGATTCGCGGGGTAGTTCCGAACTCTGCAATTCTGCAAGAGATAAGGCTTTGCGTCCCGGACAGGTGCGTGGGCCGAAGGCGGCCCCCACCCCTGCTGCAAGTCCCGCGCGCGCGCACTAAGCTGCTGGAACAAGCACCGCTGACGAGAGCGCTGCGAGTACTCAACAGTGTTGCGGCTCAAACCGATGTCTTCTCATGTTCACTGAACGAATTCACGAAGGCCACTTACAGCATATTTTGTGTGACGGAATAACCTAAGTTTTAGGATTAAATATATATACTTATATACATAATTTTAGGATTACTTTATTTTATTTTTCTACACTATTGTATTAGGTTAACCTGTAAGGATAGTTGTAAGCATAATAAATAAATAAATAAATAAATAAATAAATGTTAAATCAAAATTAATATAATTTAAATTATTCCAGATTTGCAAACACTTTTTAGAAGCTGTAGAGAAATCAAAGTATGGTTGGTTCTGGGAGTGTCCAGCCGGGTCGAAGTGTATATACAGACATGCACTGCCTCCAGGGTTTGTCCTCAAACGGGATAAGAAGAAGATGGACGAGAAAAAGAATGAGATATCTCTCGTGGACCTGATAGAGAGGGAGAGAGCAGCATTGGGACCAAACCAGACTAAGATCACCTTAGAAACATTCTTGGCATGGAAGAAAAAGAAGATTAAGGAGAAACAGGTGTGTTTGTTGTAATTTTTTTTTGGGTGTGTATTTTTATTTATTGTCTTCTATATGACGTCATGATGACCATGTGGTTCCAATCTTCACCTGCAACGCTAAAATTGCAGTCTCAAAATTTAATTATTGACAGATAGTGGCTCGTCATCCGTTGGACGGCCCCCCAAATAGTGCTTTATTATTAATCTTACTGTATTCTTAAAAGCAAGGTATCAATTAATTAACTAATAAGCTAAGTTCACTATGCTAACATTTCAATTGAAATCATGTTGGTACCTCCATGTAACGCCATGCGTTAAAACGTTGCAAGTAAGAAGTTATCGAGTATGCGTTCCTGTATGTATGAGTATACGTGCGTCCTTAAGGTTAAAGTAGGTCTGTTTTTTTAATCTATTTTGCTGGTTGGTAATATTACTTTCTTTTCTATCGAGTAGTGTTTGTGTAATTAATAACTTTTTTTTTCATTATGGCTTTGTAGGAAGCGATGACGCAAGCGGAAGAGCAAAAGCGTAGCGACTTCAAAGCCGGCCGCGCCGTGGGCATCTCCGGACGCGAGATGTTCTCCTTCGACCCGGCGCTGGCGGCCGAGGACGACGACGACGGGGACGAGGCCTTCGACCTGCGCACCTACGGGGACGAGGACGAGCCCGACACCACACAGTACAGGGAGGTGCAGCTCGACCTCATCGGCATGGAGGCCTCCGAGGTAACTTCATCATCATCATATTTTTGTTTTAATTTCAAATTTAGAATTAGAATTTTATTTCAAATTTAGAATTATTTAAGCAATAAACAAAATTATACGTAACCAGTTTTCACGTAAACGTCTGCAATAGTTGTAAAACAGCAGTTCGAATCCCGACTGTACCAATGAGTTTTTCTGAACTTACTTAAGTACAGTGATTAGTCACACCGGTAGCTTTACTGTGAAGGAAAAAATCGAGAGGAAACCTGTATACGTCTGAGAAGAAAGTCTCTACCAAGGGGGACATTCGGGAAATAGTTTGATTAGAAAATTTTGGTAGAGATTTTTCAGGTTGTCCAAACTGTCATGTGGATTCCAGGTGGATGATACGGGGACGAAGGCCTCAGACGACCGGCTCCAGCGGGAACAACCAGCGTTGGAGAACGGCGATGGGGACTCACCTCAAGCGCCCGATGTGCCCATCAATGAGAACCTCTTCCTGGACGAAGATCTAGACGAGGAACTGCAGAACTTAGACCTAGAAGATTAAGTATAGATACGATTTTTTGTTCTTACAGTGATGAGAAGAAAGATTAGAGAAAGTAAAATAGCTAATAAACTGGGGGTTTCAAAATGTTTATTTCAAATTGGAATCCATCATAAAGTACATACATATCGTATTTCATCGCTGTTTCAGGGTAGGCGCGGTAGGCATCCCATCACGCTAGTGTTGGCGTGCCCATAAACGTATTACTCTATAGTACGCGTTATAGTGTCTATAGATCTTATTAGTATTTATATTCAAGCAATGGACGTACCTTAAAATAATCGTGCAGAAGTACTTTATAACCGACGCGCATGAAATAGTCTCATATATCCATCTCGCTCTAGCATGCACATTTACTAACGCCCTCTCTCGCATAGCCAATCTAATATATAATGAATCTATGGTTTTAACTGTTAGTCCAGAAAGTATCACGAAGTTTATAAAAAAATATGCAGTTTTCTTTAGCTGAACCCGTAATTTTTTTATTATTTTATCATCTATTGATAAGGTAGAGTGTATTTGTAAATAATAATAAAATTATAATTTTATTGAAAAGGTTGGTGTATTTAATTAAACGTGGGAAGAGATCGCGATTCTAAAAAAATCCTTCGTACACTACAAAATTTACGTCAAAATAGTTTTCCAGTGTATCTCTCGCGCGCTGCTGACGCTGCATAAATCTTGTCACACCCTTCTTGAAGAATTTCTTTTTCGCTCTTCCGAGCTCGGTAGAGCATTAATATTTTCGTTATTAAGTGTAAGTAAATCATTTGATGTGCATGAGATGTTTTTTTCAACAATTTATTAACAATAATGATTTAGCAAAATATATTTTGATCACATAGCAATTAACGATATTTTACAATATTACAAAGTTACTTCTTAATTGTCAGCCATCTTGCCGGATTCTCAATGGTTATTTTGTCTATGGCTTCTTGTGAAAATCCTTTTTGTTTCATTTGTGGTAAGACATTATTTATGATGTGGGCGTATCCATGACCACCAAAATCACTCTGAAATGTATAAAAAGTCGGGTTATTTATACCACTTTAACTTAAAAACGAGTGGACCGATCCTGATGATCTGTGATTTCTTGTCTAATACTAGACTAGCAGAATATCTATCATAATATAGAAATTATTGATGTAATAAAACTATCAACTACATTTATTTCACAACTGGCACTCTACTCTCTCTGCCTGCCCCGTGAGATGTTGCACTCACCAATCTGTGTTTAGTGTGTATGTCATGAGACATGAGAACTCGGTCTTCTTTTCCCTCGTCGACGAGAAGTTTCACTTTGCCCAACCTCTGGGCGTCGGAGGGCATCTCCACAGCTGGGCACAGCTGGTAGTGGGACACCTCCACACCAAACAGGTCCAGCTGACAGTAGGTGCCCAGGTCAGCGAACTCCAGGAGCTTGTCGTTCGTTGTTAAAGTACCTGTATTAAGCAAAATAGCACAATTTTAATAAAAATAACCAATAAAAGTTAGTGTCAAGAGAGAACTTAAGCAGAATAATTTCTCAAGAACGAACTACACGTTAAAGAATATCTAGATCATGAGTAAAAGGCATGTGTTTAAGAAGTTATTGCACCTCTGCTCATTGGGAAAACGTTTAGGAAGCCGCGTAATTACTCTACAACGACATTATGTGGATCATACGAATATTATAGCAGGGGACATACAACATGACACTGTCATAATGACAAATGAACTGACACTGACAGTGTCAAACAGGCGGTGTAATGACGTGAGTAACTGACGGTCGAGGTGCGACATGACGGCCTTGCTGGCAGCACCGCCGGCCTCCAGGTAGAGGCGCACCACCTCGAAGGGCGCGGCGGGCTCGCGGTGGGGGTGGAATGATACGCCGGCGCCCGACGCCGCCTGCGCCTCGCCAGCGGCGCGGATAGCACGCTTCTCGAAATCTGAAACGGTATATTTCAAGACCTGTGCCTTGTTCAACTAACCAGATGGAAGTTTTCGCACATAACATAGCACATGTATATTTATTTCAGAAAAAAATAAATGAAATTCTACGCGAGTGATACCGCGTGGCAAAGCTAGTTTTATGATATGTAGTGAAGTATTACGGAAACGAACCTCTCAAAGGCCAGATGCTGGCAATTTCCCCCATAAACCCAGCTTTAACAGTGGGCTCGTCAAAGCAGCCTTCCGTGAGCTCATGCAGCATATGATGGTGCATCTCCTCTTGCGTCTTCATCAGCACGTCTCCAGTCTGCACATCCTCGATGTAGAACCCAGTACCCGCCACTATTCGTACCCCTGTCGCTTGAGAAACTTCCCTGCAAAATGCTATGTCCCTGCCTAGACCCTCCGTCGAGTTTTCCACTATTGTACCTTAAATGTTGGTGAAGAAATTATTATTCAAGATTTAGAAGATAAAAAAATCTTCATAGCCTCAACCTTTCCTCACCCATTTTTTGAGGAGGTGTTGAGAAGAAAGGTTGACGAAACAGATAAATAAAGACAGAGAAAGACCACCACCTACCTACGTGACGAAGGTGGACATTTGAAATAACCTGAGATTAAAGCACAGGCATAAATGCTTTTCCACGCAAAAATCACACCACGAAGGAAAACACCGAAAGGAGACCCCTTTCGATGTTTTCCTTCGCCGTATAAGTTTGAGAAGAAATTCAGAGACGTATGGTTCTATAGTCGTTCTTGAGAAACGGCGATGGATTCTTCAACTGTCACGTTGCCACCTAAATATAAACATGGCGAAGACGTGTGTCACTGTAATTCGGGCACCCTTGTGAGACTTACCTCCGCCAAACTTGGCATAATTCTTAACATCCGTGAGCACAGCTTTTCGTGCATCGTCATCGTTGAGAAGCAGGTTGTAATGAGAGCTATACGGGTATTGCCTGAGGAAGCCCACATTCTCCAGGCTGATATTCCCCTGGTAATACTGGTCTAAGTACTGCGGTGGTTTTGTATAGAAGTGGGAGAACTCCATCTTGAGATGTTCGTGTGTGAGCGTGCGCCCCAACTCAGTCGGGTCTACATATCCTAAAACTGTAACAAGAGATCCATATCTGAAGTTTCTAAATAAAAAGATAGGCGAAGACAAAACTCGGAAGGACACCTGCATACGTTTGAGAAGAAATTCAATGACGTACCTATTTAAACTCGTCCTTGAGAAACATGTAAAATAAATAAATAAAAAATCACGTTGACACCGTGATGGGGTGTTGTTACACCTCTGCCCACCCCGAAGGCGAAATTTACAACACATATTCATATCGTCTCTTTATTATTTTATTGATATTCATTGTCTGTGGTACGTCGGCGAAAAGGCTAGGCAAGTACGTATGTATAAATTAATAAATTAATAATATCTATATAATTTTGTGTATAAATAAATGTAATACCTAATGACTGTGTTCTATGTAGGTAGTTAATTAATAGTACTTCATCTCAAATTCACTCAAATTCAGTAGTCTTCATTACCTAAAATTCAATTTTCAATTCAGCTGTTTGTAAATAATCGTAAATACAGATCTCTAATTGATGTCTATCGTAAATGAAAACATCTAAAAATACTCACCGGTTTGAACGCGTCCACCCATCTTTAAAACTTATTCACCTCACAACAAAATCACAAAAACACGATAAACGTCGCTCACAAAATATGTTTGAAAGTGTAGAATACACTGGATGTAACTTGTGTTACACAAGTTGTGTATGTTTATTAATGTCTTAGTTGTTATCAAGCTATCAATTGATAAATGGTGCCAACTGTAAACTCACTGTTTATTTACTACTTACACGAGTTAACTTCATAGCAAAGTGAAACCTATTTAACTTAGATTCTTAGTTCAAATTTAAGTATACGAAATAACTAGTTAGGTTATATGTGGTCTAGCATGGATCTTATTCTGTCTCTTAAATGACAAAGCTATAGCGCGGCAAATTTAAAAAGGCCCTTTATTCGAGCTTGTCGAATAGATAGAATTATACCTGACCATGAAAAGCTCCTTTATATAATAAAAAAATTAAACCGCCAAAATTTCAGGTTGAAACACCGGTAGTCTGTACCACAGAGGTTTTCTCATATTGAGTACAGCGATTAATTACACCACGAGCGTTACGATGAAGGACAATACCGTGAAGAAAACTTATATACGTTTAAAAAGACATTCAAATACTAGGTATTAATAGTGCCCGAGAAACGGCGACGGACTCGCCGTCTGTCATGTTGGCATCTAAATATATATTCGGTGAAAACAGTGCGCAGTTACAACTCTGCCAACCTCTGAGTACTAGAAGACGTAATAGTTGAGGTCCTGCAGTATCTAATGTAATAGACAAATATTAAAATGAATTGCTCAATGCGTCATATACGGAGTTAGAAATTTCGAGGACTTTACGGTAGTACCTACTGATGTTAAGTTTTCAATAAGAAAAGTTGGTTATTATATAAGTGAGGAGTATTAATCAGAATCAGGGTTTTGTTCCCAAGCGCGTTCCATATCGTATATATCTTTCTTGATAGTTTCATCGTCCGGCATGAGCTTGGCGGCTGCCTTCATCTCGTCAATGGCTTTGTTGAGGTAGCCCACTCGTGCCAGAGCAGCAGCTCGGCGGGCTATACACTTGGCGCGACTCCGCCTGTTGCTCTCACACGCAGGCCGCATTAGGTCCAATGCTGCCGAACAGTCGTTCAACTGGAATATTGTCAACACTTGAGAACGATTCAATACTAAGATCTAAATAATAAATAGTCCCAATATAAGTAAAGCTATACACCTAATAATAATACAAATATTGCCCTCAGCGGGAATCGAACCTGCGACCCCAAGATTCGCAATCAGGAGCTCTAATCCCTAGTCATTTCACGTCTCTCCGACACACGGTATATTTAAATGCGTTGAAGTATGAGTATTTGCTACGATTAAAACCTATTTGCATACATATCATCACGTTGAGTCTCACGGGCTAGGCAGAGGGAGTACAGCTCCCGTCTCGTTCTCTTTCAACTAACAGATGAATAACTTTTAGTTTTTAATACCACTAACTAAAGTGGCAACAAGATATGCAATCTGCCGGATGATAAGCGCTAATCACCTATGAATGCTTTAGTGAAACAAATGTAGGTAAAAACTCGCCATTAACACGAATTTGCTCGGAATATAATTCCATCTGCGGAAGCCTAGAAGGTGTAGACATCATTCACCTATCTATTAAGAATTTTAAAAGCAAGATAAAAAATAAATTTTAGACAGTGTCCATATGTAAGCAAAACAAACATTACTAAATTTTTATGTAACATATATTGTAAAAGTGTTGTGTATACCTATTATTGATGTACATATTAAGTTTATAATTTTTGATTTTTGTATTACAGTGTCCAAATATGTATATTGTTGGTGTACCTCAATAAAATAAATATATAAAAAAAAAAAAAAATAACACTGGGATCAATCGCACGGCAACGTGGACCCGAAAACATTACCTATGTACATACACATTTATTAAAATTTCCCAGAGCAAAGTGCGTAGCGGATCTATTGGCGTAGAGACTGGGCAGCTTGTCTGAGAGAGTGATCCCGTGGGAGTAGGCACTGATGGCGCCAAGAAAGTTGCCACTGCGGAAGAACTCATCCCCCTTCTCTTTGCACCATTGAGGATCCTGCTCCTCGGGACGTAGGTCTTCTGACACGAAGCCTGGGTGAAATTATAGAATTATATCAATAATTTATAATAATAAATAATAATATATCCTCACGCCTTCCCACAAGGGTCCCCGAAGGGGTAGGCAGAGGTGTATGGGTAATACCCACACACCTACTTTCCGCCAGATGTATATTAAGTGCCAACGTGACAGATGGCGAGTCTATCGCCGTTACTCAAGCACGACTATACATACGCCTTTGAATTTCTTCTCAGACGTATGCAGGTTTCCTCACGATGTTTTCCTTCACCGTAAAGCTCGTGGTCTGACTAATCACTGTACTTAAGTTGAGAAAAACTCATTGGTACATCTTTGTGTCGCAGGCAACTGCTCGAACCACTCGGCCACCACGGCTCATGTAAATACTATATTACATATATCTTCAAGCTAATATTAAAAAACTAATATAAACTAGCTAATATAAGCGCGCGAGCAATGCCCTAGGCGACGAAATGCCATAGGCGACGGTAACCGCTTATCATCAGGCGGACCGCATGCTTGTTTGTCACCCGTGGTATAAAAAAAAAACAAATGCTAAGGTCCGAGCAGAAGCCCGTCCGGGTAACATCAGCACACAGACATTTGAACTTGAATTATAGTCTCAATTCAATCTATACTTTAATATTATAAAGAGGAAAGATTTGTTTGTAACGAATTGGATCAATAAGTAATGGACCGATTTGAAAAATTCTTTCACCATTGGAAAGCTACATTCACCATTGGCATAGGCTATATTTTCATTTATTAAAAATAAAAAAATATCCACCCGTTCGAAGCCGCGGACGGACGGAGACGGACCGCTAGTGTTTATATATTTTTTTTGAATGTTTGGTACATCCAAAAAATATATAAACATTGAATTGAGATGTTCCTCCTTATTACAAAATAACAAAATGTTTACCTGTTGCTCGCCTGGCAAGAGTAATATTCTTGAGCCAGGCCTGTTCCTCGTCCGCGGTGGACTCGCGACTCGGCGTCGGGAAGGTCCGCGGAGTGTGCGTTATTTCGACTTGACCCGTCTCTCTCAATTTAGGCAGAACTCTTTTCTTAAATTCTTCTTTCTTCTTTTCAACATATTCAGACTTCGCCGGAGTCATTACGCACTTTGCAACCGTTGATTTCCTAATTTGATGCGGTTTCTTCCCATTAATACATTTATCTTTGCTTACCATCGTATCTTGTAGACCTTTCGTTTCTCTTCCAACAATATTTTCTTTCTCTTCTCTTCCTTCACCCTTATCTTTGTCTCCTCTTACTTCCGCCTTGTCTTTCTTTTCCCCTCCGTCGTCCTGATCTTTCTTTTCTATTCCTTCATCGTTTTGTATATCCTTCTTCTCACTCCCGTCATCTTCAAGTTCAATAATCTTAACACCAGAGCTGTCGTTGGTTGTTAAGGCACGTGGGGTATGTAGACTATTTTTCCATTTTTCCAAATCATCCATTGCTTTATTCCTCTCGTAGTCACGCCTGGAATCCATCAGGTTGTGTTGCTTAGTCTCCAAATCCATGGCCTGCTGTACCGCGTACCTGTCCATTTGACTCTTTTTGATTCTCCTGTCTTCGGACTCTTGTTTCGCTTGCTCCTGGCATTTCATATGGATCTCATTTCTCAATTCCATCTTGTCTTTCTTCGTCAGATCTTTCTCCAGGCTTTCCCAGTCACCATCCTCCTTCTTTTCCAAATCGAAAACTATCAAGTCTTCTTTTATAATGCATTGACTCCTACTGTTAACGACATCGTGCAGGAGGAATACTTCAAAGAGGAACGGACTGAAGTGCGCCTTTATATATGAGTCTGCCGTAAATAAATCCACTTTCTCACGATTTACGGCCGGAATAGGCACCCGTATGTTTATACATCGGTTTGTTTGAGTCCACGTGAAGCTTTTCACAATTAAAGGCATGACTTAGGATCTAGCTCTGCATAGAACTGTGAATCCTTAATGGAGAATATTAATAACAAGTATAGTTACCATGACGATACCATAGATATATAACGGTAGGTATTGTTTAAACTAGTTTCGTATTCACGTATTCTCTATGGTAAATTGTAGGTGCTTTTACACATTGTCCAGTTACCTACATATCATGGGCATTACCACGGTCAAATTAGAGTTAGTGTCTACCGCCCAACGTTGACACCAGTTCAGATGTGGCTCGTGGTCGAAAGTACAGCAAAGATGACAGTGGACTCTTTAATGGCACAGTTAAAAGCTGACTTGTTATAAATTTTGGTTCTAATGGACCAATTTGCCATAGTATATCCGAGGATTATACATGTATGAGGGAGCACATATACTATATATTAAAAATATTTAGAAAACCAATCGATCGTAACTTCAACGATGGGAATGTCAAGAGTACGCGGAACCGGTGAGCGTGAGGACATTGATGAATGTGAATGACAGTAAGTTTTGAGAGAACTCTACTTACTTTGTCAACCCTGTGTGGGACGGTTTAGCGATTAGGTAGCGATATAAGTAGAAAATAAAAAATAATATGAGAATTAATAAAAAACGTAATTTAACCTAAATATTATAATTGTAGGAATAAAATTATAATTCAAGGCAAGGTTATCGATTTTATTCATCAAGGGCGACCTTCTTGGGTAGTCCGAGGTTCTTCAGCAAGGCGTGGGGGGACGGGTCCCTGCCTCGAAATCTGCGGAACACTTCACTAGGATGGCAACTGCCCCCAACTGCGAGGAACGTGTCTCTATACCGTCGACCCACCTCGGCCTCATCTAGGTCAGCCTGCCGCGCCTCCTCAAAAGCGCCAAAGATATCCGCCGCCAGCATCCGCGACCACAGCCTACAATAGTACGCCGCGCCCCACTCTTCGCAGAATATCTTCGTGAACGACAGCGGGTGGGAATCGTACTTGTCGAACGGCAACGTATGATATTTAGGCCAGAGCTCTTTGACTAGATCCAGCCAGAAGGTCTTCTTTGAATACAGCTCCAAATCTAACTTAGATAAGTACAGTTCTTTGCACAAGTTATAGCCTGCCATGTGACTGCGTATGTTCTGAAGGTTTTTGACTATATCTTCGGGTAGGGGGTCCTGCGTGCTGAAATGTCCGCTAAGGTTCTTTATGGTGGTCGGGTCGTAGAGCCAGTGCGTCATCACGTGACCGCACACCTCAGCCGCGTCCCACTCCACATTCGATAAGCCGGCCACCTCCGAATAATTTGCCGTCGTTAACAAGTGGCGGAGCGAGTGTCCAAATCTTTGGAATAAAATTGACACTTCGTTGAAGGTCAAGAGCGATGGTTTCCCGTCGAATGGCGCTTGGAAGTTGAATATCAAAGCTGAGAGAGGGTTCGTGGAGGTGACGCCGCATTTGTTGCGAATCGTCACGTGCCAGCCAGCGTCGTCAAACACGCGAATCTTCTCTTCTATCCTCGCGTACGGATCTAAGTAGAACCCAGCTATTGGCTTACTGCCCGCTTCGTCGTACACATCGTAATATTTTACATCCTTGTGCCATGTGTGTACTCCGGACCTCTCCACAATACGTATGTTGAACAGCATGTTGCACATGTTGAAGAGACTGCTAATAACCCGAGGTAACGGGAAGTATTCTCTAACCTTCTCTTCGTCGAAGTTGTACAAAGTCCATTTCTGCTTGCGTTGCCAGTATGGTACATCCCATTGTTCCAGTTTGTCGCTGAAACCCCTCTCTTGAGCGAATCTTTGCAGCAACTCTATCTCCACCTCTTGCATTGATCTTGCACTCTCCAGCAGGCTGTCAAGGACATTGTTGACATTCTCCACGGAGCCTGCCATTTTCGTTTCCATGCTCATGTCTACATATGTCTCATAGCCCAGTATAGTGGCCTGCTCCTGACGAAACCCGCGTATTTGATCCAAATGCGAGGCAGTTTGCAATTCTTTGTTAACATAATTGGAGCATCGCTGTACATGCGCTTGCCAAGTGTTCCAGCGCAACCTCCTGTCGGGACAGTACTGCATGAAAGGTTCAAAGATGTGAGGCTGTAGGGTCACCTTCCAAGGGCCTTTACTGGGGTCATTGCTCATGGCCATAGACTTAACCAGACTATCGGGGAACTCCCTCATCAGGTCTTCATTCTCTATTGTACTAGTGAATAATTTGTTGGCAACATTAACTTTGTCTCTGAACATTTGTTTCTCGGCTTGCAAGCCTGCTAAAATATTTTTCAACCTGTCCCGTTTTATGCCTTTCACATCTAAGCCATTCAGTTTTCCTTCCAGAATGTACTTGTCTAGCAATCTCTGTTCTTCATCAGTCAGTTTTTTGAGACGGTTCTTCTCTTTGACAGCAGCTTTGAAAATCGGTATGCTGTTGAATTTGGAAGCGCGTGCTTGATGGGCTCTCTCATGTATTTGTATATAGGATTTGGTAGGCATTAGTGAGCTGTTACCAAGGTAAAGAGTCTTGGCCATACCCCAGGTGAGTTCCAACTGTCTGTCCATTTGCTCCAGAGGTTGGAAGATTTCCTTAAATGCATTCTTACATTCGTGTGCGGTCTGCTCTATCTGCCTCACACCAGACTCGTACTCTAAACTCTGTTTACTGATTGTAGCAATACACTTCTCTATGGTTATGTCGTTGAACTCTGGCAATCCTGTCTCTGATAATAATATGTTTCTATCTGCATCTTCGCCTATTTCCGGGATACTGGAAATAAGATATATAAAGAATATGTTATTTAGTAAAGTAAGGCTAAATGTTATCTGTGAAATAATATACATACATACATACATATCATCACGCCAAGTCCCTAGCGGGGTAGGCAGACAGTATAGAGCGCCAGTTCTCTCTAGACTTACATACCTCTTTCGTTTTCAATAATATGGGTGAAGCAAAAGTGGGCTGGAAGCTTAGAGAGGACTGGCACCCTTTTGCTGTGCTCAACAAGGGAGTTTGTTTGTTGTTGTATATATTATTTATGTTGTCTTTAAAACACAAATACAGATACAAAAATATTGGCACATTTGTATCTTTTATTTAGAATCTTAAAACCCATGAAAATAAATCATTCTTGTTTCAAGGAATTGTTAGACTTTAATTTTCAGTATAAATTCCAACACTAACGACGAATATATTCTAATGGAATATTTAATTTAACCTATAAAGTGTATAAAAATAAACAATATTTATTTGGCCTTTTTATTAACATTTTCGTTTTTGAACACTCTAAAAGGTACTAATATATCATCTAGCAGATACAAACGCTGAGTCCCTGACGGGGTTGGAAGAGAGGGTAGAATGCCAGGTCTCAAGACTAACATACCTCTTTCGCTTCCTGCATGCATCAGTCTCTTCATAAATTCTCTACGGTTGTGAGTATATAAGCATTTACATTGAATATTGCATTGCATTTGCATAAATATCGGATTATTTTAAAGTATATTCTTTTCAAATTTAAGTGTATGAATGTTATCATTGATACTTACAGTACGACGTATCCGGCGCTCCTTTTGTTTTGATAGAATTGGCGTTTTATATGACGCCCTATAACGTTACTGCGGAAAAATGATAAAGCCATATTATTTGTTAATAGTAACGTTTTCTTGGTTAATATTTATTTCATAATCCGAATTAGTGCCGCACATATGATGATGACAGTTTTCAAGTAGTGTTCGTTCAGTTCAATATAGTCTGATGACAGTCGTGACTTTTATTCATAATTCTATAGATAACTAAAACTTAAACACACTCCTGTATCTGGTCCATGGATGATAAATACTTTAAACATTTATGTCTATCCAGGGTTTGATCTGACTGATTAAATATTAATTTAATACCTAATATTAATGTCACATCTCTGTATGTCTATGATTTTTGTTCCAAAAAACAAAAAACAAATAGGTAAGTGTTACGTGAAATAAAAGTCGAATTTATTTAATAATAATATACTATTTTTTTTCAGAGCTTTGTATATCAGTATCTACATTTTCAGCAAATGATACATTAACCATTTGGCAAGAACATAATGCGTTGCATGAGTTACAATATTGTTGATGAACTTTTCTTCTGTCACTCTTTCTACTTTTCGGTATAATTTCTTTGACAGGTGGTTTACAGCAAAAGTCTGTATCAAGTCCCATTTTTTCACCATCTTCTAGGGTTTGCGGCAAATGTTGGTCCAGAGTCTCTGGTAACAGAAGACTAGCAATTCCACCTGCTACTAACAATGCGCCCATTATAATTAGAGGCAAAACCATTATGTCTGATCCCTGGAAAAAAAGTTTGTTCTTGTAAATATTTGTACGATTTTAATTAATAAAGTTAAAAAGTTTTTTTTAATAAAATTAAAAAAAAAGTAATATTAAATAATTTAATTGTTTCATACGCACCAAATAATTGACGAGTGGGATAAATATTGGGCCCAGCATGCCCAGAACTGAGCTGAGGCTCATGCCCAGTCCCCGGACTACTGTGGGGTACAGCTCAGACGCCATTAGCGGCAGCACCACAAAGGAGGATGATATGCCCATCTTGCCCACACAATATAGCGCCAAGGTAACGTATGTTTCTGGTAAGCATGAAAAAAAAATTAAGTACTAATGAGATAGAGGTAACCTAAATTACCATAACATTATTGCTATATTTCTGTCAGCATAGAACAGATTGAACAGAAAGCAGTGTTTGTATTTCATCTCCGTTGTCTATCTCCATAGCCGCAAGATATATGTATATACCTATATATATATGTCCACAATGGTCTCTGAATGGGTAGGTTAAGGTGTTTCTTAGCACACATCCGCTTTTCGTCGGATAATTTCATACTTTAGGTGTAAACGTAATAGATGGCGAGTCCGTTGCCATTTCTCAAGCACGACTTTAGGTACGTTTTTGAATTTCTTCTCAACGTGTGCAGGTTTAGCTTTCTTCGGGTACCGCAGTTTTCTTCGTAAAGCTCGTGGTGTGACCACTTGTCACTAGCCCTACTTAAGTTCAAAAATACACTTTGGTAATAGTCTGCATTCTTTCAACCTGAACCACTGGACCACCACGGCAATATACACTAATAAATCGATGAAATTCGTGACTCACCGTGTTGTACTAAAAAGGTGGTTAAGCAAGCCACGCCCCCCACCACCATGCTCATGCAAAGGGTCCACCGACGTCCAAGCCTCTCCATCGACGGCCACAGAAAGAGATAGGTAGGCAGTTCCACGATCCCGGCCAGGAAGAAGTTCAGGAACTCGTCACCACCAAGGACGGGAGCGTAATACGACAGTCCAACATACACGCTGGTGTTAGTGAACCAAATAAACGTGATTATGATGGTCTTTTTGCGTAAATTAGGCGTCCTGAATAAGTCCAGGATGCCGTATTTGCGTGATTTCTCCCTTTCAATGTCCTGCTGCAGCTTGTCAGACTCGTATTTGCGCCGAAGGTGAACCATGTAGTTGGCCGGTAGAGATTTTCCATTGATTCTGGAAACGTTACAAGTTATGTAATAAACCAACGGAGCCCCACGGTATTATAAATTGCGCTAGAAAGTGTTATCTGTGTCTTCTATCTATACATATAATAAAAATGTAACGGATCGCTGTCTGTACATGGAAGATATATGAGAAAAAATGTGATAGTGACCTTTTTCAACGCAAATAGCATCCAAAACACTGATTGTTAGAATTTTTGTCTGTTTATCTGTTTGTCTGTGCGTATGTGCACGCTAAACTCAGAAACGGCTTATCCGATTTAGATGTGGTTTTTCAATAATATAATGTGGTAAGCTTTTCGTAACATGTACAAAGTAAATCAAAATGTTTATAAAAAAACGCTGCCCAAAGTCACTTTTCCACGCGGACGAAGTCGCGGGCACAGCTAGTAAATATATATCTAGTAGATATTTCTTTTAAACAAAAAGGTTACCTTGCCATATTCTTCAAAATAACCTCGGCTTTTTCGAACTGCCCTCGTGCCAGCAACCATCGAGGACTCTCAGGCATCGGCCAAAGGTAGAGAAAGAAGCATACGAATGGCAACGTGGTGGCCAGAGCCTGGTGTCGCCAGTCACGAACGAGGTAGACTACTCCAGCGAGGAAGATTAGCCCCAAAGAGTACGCGATGTTGGACAAAATCGTGCAAAGCGTACGACATTTAGGGCCGACTAGTTCTATTGCTGTAACAGACAAAACGAAATTGTAGGTAAATTATTTACATTATAATCACAGCATAGAACCGTGATGGCATAGTGGTTCGAATAGTCGCCTGCAATACAAGAATTGCAAGTTAGAATCCCGACTGTACCAACGACTTTCTCTCATCTTTAGTGCAGTGATTTGTCACCACACGAGCTTAACGATGAAGGAAAAAGAGAAGAGGAAACCTGCATACGGGAAATATAAAGAGATATATTTAGTCGTGCTTGAGAAATGAGAAGAAACCTCAATTGAATCTCTATTGCGTGCTATTGAGTTTATGGGTTTTCCTGCAAGCAGTGCAGCGATGACATAGTCCAATCGTTTCAATTACCCATCAAATGTAGGTGTTAATAAATTGAACTGACCAATTACTTTAACAATCCGCACTTTATTGCGAGTACATTGCATGCTGAAGTATTCTATCTAATTTAAATTTCAATATGCATATTTAACAATTGTTTTTATTACAGTTGAGATGCGATCTCTTCGAAATATGTGCAGAGTAACGATCTTAGATCGAATCCGCAATGAAGAGATTCGCAACACAACTGGCTTGAACGAGGGTGTGATTGTAAATATGAGGAAAGGCACTTTACGTTGGTTTGGACACATAGAAAGGATGAGTGAAGAAAGATTGACGAAACAGATGTACAAAGCAAAAGTGTATGCAAGAAGAGGCAGAGGAAGACCATGTTCCTCTATCTCAACTGCCGAGATCGAATCTATCAGACACTCAAGGAAGTAAGGATCAGGCGTCAAGAGTACTCGAAACCGGCGAGCATGTATGAAGAGACTGATGATTGTGGACGGAGCGAACGAGATGAATAGGTCTGGAGAAAACTGGCGCTCTATTTTCTCTGCCTTATCCTATACGTTAGGTTCTCATCGTAATGATATGTATGTGTATGTGAACATTTCCCTTTGAATTTTATATACACGTTGAACGGCTTTGGGGTATCTGTATTTAAATTTAATTTTACGGCGGAATTGTCTTTTGAATAAAATACGTAGTATTAATAAATATCGTCGATTTTAGGACATTGGTCTAGCTAGTCTTTAGTTGAAACCCATCATGAAATAAATATCTAGTAAGAAATTATCCGAAAGTAAGCTTAGTAAAAATTAGTTTACCGATTAATTTAAATCAAAAATAATCATAGTAAATGGTCAAAAGCCAAGTAATCTTACCCAACACGTAAGGAGTAGCCATGATAGCAGGCACAGTGAACCCAACGCCGACCCTGTAAATGCTCCAAATGTAGTAATTTTGGGCAAAAGCTGTCGCCACTCCAAAGATGCACTCGATGAGCAGGTAGATGAAGAAGGAAGGCTTCCTGCCGATGCTGTCCTGCAGGTAGCCGAATATGTAGTTCCCAATTAGGCCTCCCAAGGCCAGCAAGACTAGACCAAGCGTCGGGAAGAAGTCCTTGTTGCAGACGAGGTCCCACTAGCAAAACACACATCATATTTTAGTACTATGCTTAAGACTATTTGAAGTATTGCGCTTGGGCAAGAGCAAGACCCAATACAAACTATATTTTTAGGTAGAAGAATCTGTTTTTAAGTATTCAACCGTTATTGTAAAGTGGTATATTGGCTGGGCTGGCCACGTCTGTCGCAGGATATGTGTGCGGTGGAGCACACGAGTCCTCGTCGTCCTGGGGACGACGGACGGGAAACGTAGTGTAGGGCGTCCTGAGGCACGGTGGACAGACTACCTTAAGAGGGTCGCTGGCGGCGGATGAATGAGAAGGACCGAAGACAGAGTGTGGTGGCGCGCCATGGAAGAGGCTATGTCCCGTAGTAGACTGCTGTAGGCTGATGATGATGATGAAAGTGGTCCAAAAACTATTTTGTTGCCATAATGATACCGTATCCAGCCCTGATACGATGAGGCGGCATCTTTAAAGCTAGTGCTTCCTGTTAGCAGAAGCATCGAGGACTATCCCCGCACTTACTGTACCTAAGCGTACGTAAGTCGCATTTGAAAACTGATATGCGAATATAAAATCGTTGAAAAGCTAAGGTAATGGGGGACGTTAATCGATCTACGTACCTCCGTAACTACAGTGCTGGTATAGACGCTTCTATCGTAGGTCCATCCATGGGAGCAAGGAACGACGTCCCCGGGCACCACGTCACGAGCGGCTTCCTCTAAACTCTTATAATTTTTCACAATATCGCTGTAGTTCAGCTTAAACATAGTACATTCAGAATACTGGAGCTGACCACTCCTGAACTCCAAGGGGATGCTGTAATGAATGGAAACGGATATTCTGTGAAAATGCCTTTCTTATATACACTACTTTTACTTACTAACGTTATAAAGGGGTATATGTCACATTGTTTGTTAAAACATACCCTCATACCGAGTAAGTCCAGACAGAACTGGCGCTCTACTCTCTCTGCCTGCGCCGTGAGGTTCTAATACGATTTAAAAATACCTATATTGCATGCATTAGATTGCCCGTTTATTGAGCAAGGTTTGCCTTGCTGGTTGCAGGCCTACCCCGTGAGGAAGGAGGTATAGCACGATGCTACGTATATGTACACAATTTTATTAATGTTCAATACTAGGCGACTGGTAAATTAATACTTAATTGCTATATTGTAAGTACAATCCAAAATCCTCACCTCAGATTTTTTACTAGCGCAGTATCACCAAAATGTTCCAACTCCGGGACCCTACACCAATGCTTGACACTTCCTGCCATGAACAGCTGCGCATACGCGTGGAATCCGCACGGTATCACCGCCGGAAGAAGGATCAGGTAGATTACTAGCTTCTGGTACCGCCCGAAAGGGCCTACGTCTTCAAGAATTGCATCGAAGTCCATGCTAGAAATATAAAATAATATATCCTCACGCCTTCCCACAAGGGTCCCCGAAGGGGTAGGCAGAGGTGTATAGGTAATACCCACACACCCACTTTCCGCCAGAGGTATATTAGGTGCCAACGTGACAGATGGCGAGTCCATCGCCGTTACTCAAGCACGACTATACATACGCCTTTGAATTTCTTCTCAGACGTATGCAGGTTTACTCTCGATGTTTTCCTTCACCGTAAAGCTCATGGTGTGACTAATCACTGTACTTAAGTTCAGAAAAACTCATTGGTACAGTCGGGATTATTGATATGGATTATTATTATGCTAGAAATATTATTATATTATATTCTTCATAACGTACTCGGATGTCTAGAGAGGTAGGACATGGCGGGTTTCCCGTTCGAATTTGGAGCTGCCCGACTGGGGCAGGACCTCCACCTTACAGAAGTCCGTAGCCAAATAACACAACTTATTGCGTTGTGTTCCTACGCGGTGAATAAGGTTTCCAATATTAAGCTCTTTGCGGAGGGGGAGGTTGTTCCATTGTGTTGGCGACAGATGGAGCAATGGAGTTGCTCAATATGCTGCCAACACAGTATTATTCTCCAAACACAGAGTGGCAATGCGCAAGTAATAGTTCAGTATCGTGAGCGTATATAGGCTACGGTAACCGTTTCCCATCCTGTGGGCCGTATGCTTGTTTGCCATTCTTGTTTTAAAGAATGTCTTCAGCCTTCCCACAAAGGTTCTGAAGCGGTAGGCAGAGGTGTATAACCCTATTAATTCATGTCATCATTTCATTACCACCATTTATGTGCGAACATGACAAGTGGCGAGTCCATCGCCGTTTCTCAAGCACGACTTTTAATTGGTGTGACTAAATACCGTACTTAAGTTCTGAAAAACTGGTACAATCGGGGTTCGACTTGCAGGCTCTCGGTCATTACGGTTCTTACGAAAAGATTATATGAAAATTATTTATTTCCCCAATTCCCTTTCAAATGAACTTGCATAGTTTACATGTAACATGAATAAGGTTATCATATCTCCCTCACAAAATATGATAGTTTTGGTTTGTACATACCTACAGTAGGTATATATATAACTACATAATATACAGTATACATAGTACAGCATAGTAGACAAACATATAGTATGATTCCTGCAGTATTTGGTCACCAAACTGCGTGCGTTTGTAATATTACGAAAAAGTACTCCAAGGGTACCAATCAAAGACCCATTGCAAGTCCATTGTTGCGACAGAGAAGCCACTAAACTATTAAACTTACCTCACGTGGGCCCAATTGCTCTGGACAAGAGGTGCCGTCCACCCAACGGGAGGAGATCGACTGTTGGTTTGTGCAAGCGTATGTCGTACCTATTCACTGCTCCCTGAGTACTACCGGACTCTATACAGGCTTGCTCCAATAAAAACTCATTGGAGAAATATTTCATTTCTTTTTAATGTACTCGTACATAGGTCCAAGCTGTGGTGGTCGAGTGGTTCGAAATATTATTTTCAAGTTCGAATGCCGAATGTACCAATGAGTTTTTCTGAACTTAAGTACTAGGTGTATAGGTAATACCCATACATCCACTTTCCGCCAGATATATATTTTAGGTGCCGACATGACAGATGGCGAGTCTATCGCCGTTACTCATGCCAGACTATATACCATACGCTTGTGCAGTTCTTCTCAGACGTATGCAGGTTTCCTCTCGAGGTTTTCCTTCACCGTAAAGCTCGGGGTGTGACTAATCACTGTACTTAAGATCAGAAAAACTCATTGCTACAGTCGGGATTTAAACTTGCGATCTTTGTGTCGCAGCAAATGTATTGCGATAGAAAAAGTAATGTGTGTTCTAACATAAAAAATATATACGTGTCGAATTGCGAACCTCCTTAGTTTTGCGTCGGTTAAAGTAGCATACATTTTTTTCCTGCCGCCCAAGTGAACCCCATGTAGTTAGTTCAAATGTATGTACAATTATTTCATTCAGCGTACAAATAGACAATTTGATTAGCCATATAGGAAATGGTCTGGCGAAAGGACAAGCGCACGATCAAGGTTGAAAACCACGACAAAATACCAATCCATTGATGCTTGTCCCGTAGCGTACAGTTGATTGAGCTCAATTAAGTGCGTAATGGAAAGTGAATTGTTAATTCGTTTGCCCAAGGTCTAGCTCAGCGGTAGTATTTAATTGTCATATTAAGGGGGATTGGAGTATACCTATTAGGGTTGCATGGAAAAAAACAACTGGCATTTTTAGTACTTATTATTAGGTACACATATCAACAGCCTTGCTGGCCGAGTGGTTCGAGTAGTTGTCTGCAACACAGATTGCAAGTTCGAATCCCGACTGATCAATGAGTTTTCTTAATTTAAGTAAAGTGAGTCATACCACGTCATACCACATACGGTTAAGGAAAACAGAGAGGAAACCTGCATATGTCTGAGAAGAAATTCATAGAAATTGGTAGACGCGCTTGAGTGGCGACGGACTCGTCATTTGTCACGTCGTTCATCATCACAAATTTAAGAGCTGGGCTCTTATCGGCGTCTCTGATGCAGTCCTTTCCATTTGCTTTTGTCCAGGACAACCTTTTTGACCTCCCTATACGTCATGAGAGACACTTTTTCTTTGAACTGACTCGCCATTTGTCACGCTGGTACCTAAAATATATCTCTGGCGGAATGTGAGTGTGGTACTACTGATGATACTACCTATAAACATCTGCCTACACCTTCGGGGACCCTCATGGGAAGGCGTGAGGATATGTCATATGAATGAAAATGTTAAAAATATAACCTTTAATAAATAAAAACACTTCGATAAATTTATGAGTTGTTTTTTAATTTCTTGAACCACTCAGGGTCGTTTCGGGCGAAAGACTCCGGCCTTCCACCCTTGTGGTTGTATTGGAACTCGGAGACCCCCACGCCGGGCACGTTGTTGACTCTGTACCTACAGAACCTCTCCACCATCCGGCACTCCCACTCTGGGGTCACGTAGTGGGTTGATTGTGCCTCCACGAGCACCTGAATTTGGGTTGATATATCATTAAAACGCATATACATATAGGCATATCAGGAGACCTGGTGGCCGAAAGGTTCGAGTAGTTACCAGCAACAAAGATTGCAAGTTCGAATCCTACCTGAACCGATGAGTTTTTCTGAGCTTAAGTACAGTGATTAGTCACACCACGAGCTTTACGAGAGTGTGGGTGAGAAGAGAAAGTGGGTGCGTGCACCTCTGCCTACCCCTGCTAGGTACCTTGTAGGGTGGTGTGAAGATTTCTTTCGAAAGCAATGTCTTAGATTCACAATTTGACCCGATAGACTGAAATAGTATTCTTTTTTAAATTTTCTTCTTCTAAATAGGTTAAATATAAGAATCGCTATGCTTTGGGAAGTGAACATATATTTAAAATGTCTAATGTCAAATGTAAA
>JACCPG010000010.1:33191-46535 GCA_016069955.1 Drepana arcuata
GAAGAAATTTAAAGGCGTATGTATAGTCGTGCTGGAGTAACGGCGATGGACTCGCCATCTGTCACGTTGGCACCTAATATACCTCTGGCGGAAAGTGGGTGTGTGGGTATTACCTATACACCTCTGTCTACCCCTTCAGGGACCCTTGTTGGAAGGCGTGAGGATATATATTATTTATATATTCTCCTGACAATAAAGAATACATAAAAGATTTATCCAATTTGGTGCAGTCGTTTGGAAGTTATGCGCGTACAAACAGTTCGGTGATTCATTTTTATTTATGTAGATACATGGGTATGTACTTACCAAAGCTGTGATCTCTAAAAGCAGTAACCGTGTATTCGTGTGTATCACCGTCCACTTTGACTTTGCATCTCATGTCTCCGAACTGCTCATAATGTGATTGGTGTGCTCTGTAATCAAAAATTTTATAGTTCACTAGCATTTTTCTCGCACTTACTTCGTCTATTTTTTTCGAACTATTTATTTTCTTACGGGAAACCTCACCGTGTCTTTTATCAATCTCGAAGATAGGTATGTCTGATGGTAAGCGACAACCCTGCCTATGGACACTTACATCACAAAAAGTATCGCTGAAAAATCTCTCCGTCTTGAACAACTTAATGTTGTTTATTTTCAGGGAAAAATAACTTAAGACTAATTTAAGGAAGTTATTTAACGCCAATCAACAGGATGTCTCAAAAATACAACAGTTGTGTTCTTCATAGTGTTATGCATATATCCTCAAGACAACAGAATGACAACATTATTATAGTAGAATAAAATGCAATCCAAAATATTGTTTTTTTTAGAAACTATAACAGTGTAAATAAAATAAATAAATCGAAGATAGATTCTGCATGTATACCTAACTATCGTTACAGCAGATTTCTATGTCAACTTTAAATATATTTTATTATTTCTATTTGCTTCATTGTGTCCTATCAGCTATTTGAGAAATTGTCCCAAAATCTGATGCGACCTGTTTAATAAAAAATATATATTATTACGTTTTGAGTGACTCGAAGTACTCCCGGCTCCAGGTCTCCCGCGCTATGGACCTGATAATGACAGGTCCGTACAGATCCGTGTCGAAGTCGAAGTACTTCGATGTCGCCTTCCACTCCGCTCGGAATTCAACATCCACCAGCTTTGAAGGGTCGCTTTGATACCTAAAACACAAGGTTATAAAAAATTAATACACCTAATATTGAACACATGAGCAATGACAATTAAATATAGCCTTTATACGCTGGAGAAGACATCCAAAGACGTCTACTAAATACGTCTGAGAAGAAATTTAAAGGCTATGTATAGTCGTGCTTGAGAATCGGCGATGGACTCACCATCTGTGCGTTGCACCTAAAATATATTTCCGGCGAAAAGTGGGTGTGTGCGTACTACCTCTACACTTTTACCTTCCTTTGGACCATTGTGGGATGACGTGAAGATAGGCCTTATTCGCAAACGAACATAACATTTTGATTTAATGTCCTCACAATGTTCCACATTTTTAATGTGCGTACTTACCACATTTGGCCCTTGTAGGAAATAGTCCACGTGTCCATGGGTTTTACGGGTGTGAACTTCAGTCCTTCGGCCCCGAACTCTCCTATGTTCGCACCGAACATGACGGTGTCCGGTATCTTTTTGCTGCACAGGAGGCCTTTACCGGGGATCTGGGAAAATTGTACCTGAATAAGATGTCTACGAATTGCTGTTGTAGTGTATGAGGTTTTGATGGAACAGCGTGGGGCCGGCAATGAGCGAGCGATACCTCTGATGTTGCGTCCATAGGCGACAGTAACCACTGACCCTAAGGCGGATGTCATGATTTTCTACTCTATAGTGGTATTCAAAAAAATATTTCAAGTACTGTATACGGATCCGATAGGTCCACTGGGTCCGAGGCTTTTATTTTTTCACCCGAGCGAAGCTGGGCGGGACAGCTAGTATACGTATAAAGTCAATACTTACAGATATATAAATAGGTGAGTTGCATATTCCCATGGGGCGTCTTTCACAGCCAGCCACCACGAACAAGCTCTCTCCATCCGTGGTCTTACCCGCACCAATGAAGAATATAGCGTCGAAAGCCTGCAGAATACATACATTACGTACATATGTGTAGATAGTGCCATCCACGGGTCCCTCCAATTTCTAGTCAAGGGTGTCGCGGGATGTGGAGAGTGTGACCGGAATTGTAGTGTGCGTGTGTCAGGGAATCGAGAAGCAAGCCAACTATGGTAACTTTATAATAATATACCGGTACCTTGGACCCTGATCCCGATACCGGTGGGCCCCTATATTTTATATTTTTAAATATGTTTTTTTTTATATATATATTTAAAAATTTAATATATGAGACTTATTTCAAATAAAGAATAATAATAATATTCTTTATTTTACACACACACATACAAACAAATAGGATGACAAAAAGACAGAGAATAACATGTAATAGGCACAATAGGCTGCCTTATCGCAAAAGCGATCTCTTCCAGGCAACCAAGTGAAGAGAGAAAAGAAATAGAGAAAAAAAAGGTAGGTGTGATAGTTGAGCGGATGAAATTTACATATTTACTATAATATACATATACTAAGCAATCTAAATAAATAAATACGAAACATATACCTATTTTATACACATACAATAACATATACATCAATATACTTACATATGTATAAGATATAAAGAAAAATAGTATTCGAATAAAAGTTTCTTGAAGGAGTTCAATGATTCTGCCAGTCTGATGTTCTGGGGCAGCGAGTTCCATAGACGGACAGCTTGCACAGTGAAGGTTTTAGGTAGAAGAGTGTTAAAAGAGTGTAGAAGAGTTTTAGAAGGTGAAGTGAACTTTAGTTTATATTAAGTATGTGACGTTCAATAAGTGTTCCCTGTGTCCCTTACGTTGAATAAAATATTTTGATTTTTTTACTACTGATGCGAATATATACGCGAATTACAAGCTCAATTGGTTCTAAGCTTCAAAAGCGGTGATTGCCACAGGATATTCAAATGTTGCCGCCAATACAGGCCTCTACAATTTGATACTTCATAGTAATTTGACAGCGGCTAATTTCGTAAATGATCATGTCACTCGTTCCTGCGCCGAAACGAAACGCATTTACGTAAATTGTACAAGAAAAATCTAACTGGTGACAGATGTTATGTGAAGAATTTCTTCAATTTAGTTACCGATATAAATAAGTATGTACCTATTTAATTTTTGTAAGATATAAAAGACAATATTGGCCCTAAGTTTGCCTCACTAGCCTTCTCACCCTATTGGTCAGCTCTAGAGACGAGAAAAACGTTTACCTTGGGATGGTCGCTCAGTTGCTGGGCCCTCTCCATGTCAGCAGGGTCGGCTATAGCTTTGACTCCCTGCCCTGCTCGTCCGTCTGTGCCGGCTGCAGAGTTTCTCTTGGCATACTGCACCCATTTATTAAATGAACAAGAGCAAGAACTTTCTTGGACGTGTGGTTTGAGTAGTCGAAACGCATGAGTATTTTTCGAACTTACGTACAGAGATTAACTATATCACTAGCTTTACGCTGTAGGAAAATGGGTGTATTTTCTTTCAGCACGCACACGCCCACTTTCCACAAAAGATATAGGTATTTTAGGTGCCAACGTGATAGATGGCGTCGCCGTAACTCAAGCACGACTATACATACGCATTTCTTCTCAAACGTATGCAGGTTTCCTGTAGATTTTTTCCTCCACCGTAAATCCCGTGGTGTGACCAATCACTTAAGGTCAGAAAAACTCATTAGTACAGTCGTGTTTCGAGCTTGCAATATTTGTGTTGCAGGCAATTACACTAACCACTCAGCCAAAGGAGAACAGCGCAAGAAAAACTGCATAATGCATACGTTTAAAATTATAGTACACGACGACTGAGAAACAGCAATGGACTGTCCAACTATCACGTTGACAAAAGGTGTAACACCTGAGATATGAAGAAGAATAATTAAATTAGGGGTTGTTTAGTGTTATAGCTGGCTGGCAAGTAGGTACTCCAACCAGTATAAGGCGTGACGCCATTGGCTTATCATTCGCCCTGCAGGTGTTAGGTGTCTGTCTAATTATTGTTATCTACCTAATAACTGAACGTGATAACATAATTCCTAATTATATACTTAGTCCGTTGCCATCCACACCGGACAAGTATTTTCTGTTATACATACACGCATGCATATCATCACGCCGAGTCCCTAGCAGAGTGTAGAGCGCCAGTTCTCTCTACACTTACTTAACTCATTCGCTTCGTCCACATTCGTCAGTCTCTTCATACATGCTCGTCGGTTTCGAGTACTCTTGACTTTAGCAGGCTATTTTCTCGATCGTAGTGTCAAAAGACACACCGCCCCTAGAAAAAATCCCTTTCACTCCAAGCTCACGCTCATATGATATCTACAATGTGTATGGCAATGACATTGGGTGCGGATATAGGAAGCAGAAAGGGATTTTGTCTATGTGTCAGTTGAAAAAACCCCATCGTTGCATAGCGTAGTTACTCTACATTATATATATTCATCGAAAAGGTATGACAGGGTATCTCACTGTAGCGTAGTTTATTATATATGTAACTAGCAGTGCCCGCGACTTCGTCGGCGTGACTTTTTCATCTTTCGTAAAAAAAAAAATCCATAAAAAATGTACTATGTTACTTCTAATAGGTACCTCCAAGAATATTATTATTATTATTAATCCATTTATTTCAGGCAACACAATAAAAGTACACGTACAAATAAAGGGCCCATAAATATATACCTCAACCTAACATACATACAAACTTTATAACAATATATATACATAATTAATAAAATATATCCTTAGGGTTTTCCGCTCTTGCGCGCATCCCTATAACGCTGGTACACGATTCCTGCAGGCCAGAAATCGGATTGGAAGAACATGTCACGATGCTTTGCAGGCACCTTAGGACGTACGATTTGAAATTCGTATATAAAGTTTTATATATTCGTATACAAAGTTTCACAATGATCAATTAAGTAGTTTTTACGTGAAAGCAAACAAACTTACATTCACATTTGTAATATTAGTAAGGATAGTTAACAAATAAGTATATCAGTAGATTGTTATTATCCCTTGAAAAAAATATTAAAAGTTGTGGTGGCCGAGTGGTTCGTGTTTCCTGCGACAAAAAAGCTCGCAAGCTCGAATCCGGACGTGACAGATGGCGACAGATATTTTAATATATCTCTGGTGGAAAGTGGGTGTGTGGGTATTACGTATACACCGCCTACCTTTTCGGGGATCCTTGTGGGAAGGCGTGAGGAATATTATCCCTTGAGGGGCAGACGGGGCTTAATTGTACGATAAAAAAAAACAAGTATTCCACCTTACCTTTCTATAGTAATATATACAAGCAAACAGTGCATACTTCAAGTAGTACCACTTTCCAGGTACAGCGTAAACACCGAATATTTTCTTCTCGTCCGGGCGCAGGGCGTAAATAACCAAGCCAATTATAGAAGTCACGACTGCTCCACACAACATAGACATGGTTGCACTTTGAACAAATACTGACAGTAATTCAACTCGAAGATATTATCACAAAACCGTTTTAAGCCAATGTTTGAGATAAGATTCCATCGAATTGTGTATATAGTAAAGACGCGTTCACACGAAGTAGGTTTGAAAACACATAAAAATCTAAGCTTTGGTGTTGTGTAACCTGCGCAATTAAGGTAGGTTTGTATCCCAGCAGTATGTATAAATTTTTTGCAATACTTAATACTACAGTGATTTGATACATTGCGAGCGTTACGGTGAAGGAAACTTACATACTTTTAGGTCGTAAATAAACGTCGTGCTTGGGAAATTGCGACGGATCGTCATCTGCCATTATTGCAACTAAATATCTGACTAATAAAGGTATTGTTGCACCTAAGCCTTTGAGGGAAAGCGTGATTCACATACTTGCAGTTAATGAAATCTTCGTGAAGATTTTCTCCGGAGAGGATAGTAGTTCTTTGGGAAGGGTAGGAACAGATTCCTGCAGGGTCTAGCAAAGCGCGGAGGTAACAATTTACCACCAACCGCAAGCTATTAACGCCACCTATGAAGAACTTGTCTTCACAACCCATAAGGGTCCCCGAAAGGGTAGGCAGAGGTGTGTTTACCCACCCACACACCCGCCAGATATATGTAAGGTGACAACGTGACAGATGGCGAGTCCATCGCCGTTCCTCAAGTACGACTATAACTACATGAGGCTTTCAATTGCTTCTCAATTGTATGCAGGTTTCATCTCGATGTTTTCCTTCACCGTAAAGCTTGTGGTGTGACTAATCACTGTACTTAAATTTGGTATAACTCATTGGTACAGTCGGGATTCGAGCTCGCAATCTTTGTGTTGCTTGCAACTACTCTGACCACTTGGCCACCACGGCTCCCACCTTACTAGTAATTAAAACATTATATCCCGATAGTAACGATTTAAAATCGCTCGGTATTTTTTTTATCAAATCCGCATACTGTGTTCGAGTCCTATCTTTAAATCGTAAGAGACATGGAATTAGTAACTCCCTTTGAATGAGTCAGCGATTGAATATATATGATTCATATTTTTTGGTGTAATCCGTGCGTGATCATTCTATGGACTGAGCCAAGACAGCCGTGGTGGGCGAATGGTTTAGATAACACCTGCTAGATTAAAATAGCAGGTTCAAACCGCGGTTGTGGCCAATTTCTAGTCGAGGAGGTCGCGGGATGCGGGAGTTAGACCCGACTCTATTAATTGCAGTGGACGGTTGCACACTTCTGTAGGGTCGCTATTTTTCAAACACGCCTATACATACGTCTTTGATTATCTTCTCCAAGGTATGCAGGTTACCTCACCAAGAATTTCTCGTAAGCTCTCTCTCGAAAGCTCGTTGTGAGTACTAAATGTAATAATAATAATATATAAATATAAAAAAAAAAAGCCGTGGTGGCCGAGTGGTTCGAGCAGTTGCCTGCGACGCAAAGGTCGCAAGTTCGAATCCCGCCTGTACCAATGAGTTTTTCTGAACTTAAGTACAGTGATTAGTCACACCACGAGCTTTACGGTGAAGGAAAACATCGAGAGGAAACCTGCATACGTCTGAGAAGAAATTCAAAAGGCGTATGTATAGTCGTGCTTGAGTAACGGCGATGGACTCGCCATCTGTCACGTTGGCACCTAATATACCTCTGGCGGAAAGTGGGTGTGTGGGTATTACCTATACACCTCTGCCTACCCCTTCGGGGACCCTTGTGGGAAGGCGTGAGGATATATATACTAAATGTACTTAGTTAAAAAACTTATTACTACTATCGGGATGCGAACTTGCACAAGTGACACCGCGAGCTTTACGCCGAAGCAAACCCAGTCGATATTTCTCTAGTTCTAGTATCTAGTTGATATTTGACGAGAACAGTTCCTGGAGGATACCAATATGTGGAAAGGGCGGAATATCAATAAAACGACTTGTTATTATGTATTGTCCGCCATTTTAATAAATACACAAGGATATTTATCAACTTATATCTAAACACGTTTTGAAGCCCACAAGCATATGACATTAACACAGGCTATACATAAATCAATCTGTGCTTTTCTACTTAAACTCGTCTGATAGTAAGCGGAAACCACAGCTTGCAACACTGCAACATTATCACTCATTGCCGATCCGACAATACTACATACTTCAAATACAAAAACGCACTTCCTTCGTTGCTACATAAAAAAAAAAACAAAGAAAATACCACAGAATAAAGTAAGGCCGAACAGATAAGACAGCCTGTAATTTGAGGTATTAAAATGAGGTTGTGAAAGGATAGATCGTTTTACTAATATAGAGTTTAATTATTAATTAACAAACAAAATCTTATTCTATTTATTTAGCATTATTCATATTATTCATTTAATGCACGATTTATATAACATAATTAGGGTTACCAGTAATAATTAAGGCGTACTTTTAACTATATAATTATAAAAATCACATATTAAGTCCGGGTGGCTTTTAATTAATGGCAATACTATACACTTCGTTATTATATAAATCGTGCCTTACATACTCAGACCCAGAACGATGCATATAGGTTGTGTTTTTTTAAATCATGGCATGGATACCAAGTCGTTTGTATACAGAAAAAAAACCGCATTATTATTAATAATCTTAATAATTAAGAATTATTTGTATGGCGTTACATTAATTATTAATGGAGTAGTTTTAAAAGATGGGGTCGAGACGTTAATTTTTTACATTCTATGCAGAATAAATCAGAGGTCTTTTTATTACGCGCTATTGAAATCACAGACAAAAATATTAATCAGTTTTATCTTTAGCACTCGAGAATTATAACAATAGCATGGTAAGGCCTCTCCGTTAACACATCCATTTTTATAGTGTTGAAATTAACTAATTCCCTCCTACTAAAACATGCAGTTCGCTTACTAGGTCTGAATATATATTCATTTGGATAATAATACACATATAGTTAACCGAACGTCACACTAAATTAACTAGTACAACTGTCTTGTAACATTTATGTAATGAAGGTACTTATTCCATTAAGGGATGAAAAATACACGAATCCATTATAGTCCAGTCGCTTTAACAAAATAGTGAGTCATCTTTGTCTACGCGCCTAAGTACGCCACGTCCATGGACTAATCAGGTCACACACAATTATGAAGTCAAATTCACAATGAATAATCCCAGGCAGACTTTGGACAACGTGGTATTTGGATGAAGTCATAGAACTCAGAATATTTTTTTTATAATAAATACTAACGAAGATAATTGAGATAATTAAGTTAATTTTATTTCTTTAAACTTAATCTTTTGAATTGTATTTAAATTGTTGATCAGCTGTGAATTCATCTATAACCTTTTAATTTGTCTTGATGCCTCGCTATTTGGTTGACGCGAATGGACCTCGTCAAATTTATATACGTTACGGCAATAAGATCATAAACCATTGTGTTAATTACCATCCAAAGTTTTCATCTACCATGCTCTAACTCACTCTAGCCCGTGGCCGTTTGAATGAGACAGAGCGAGACGAAACACAGTGTTTATTCCTATGCATAACGAGGTACATTGACTATGATATCAAGCAATTTTGTTTCTTTGGGAATCTTAGAAATAGCAAGTTTACATAAATGCAACTAGACTTGCATTCCATAAACAATAAGATTCAAATTGCAAAAGCATTACACACAAGATTTGTACATTCCATAACATCAACTACCTATGTTTGGACAGAAAACAATAATTGAAGATAATCTTAGTTGAATCTTTTCTTTGTAACAAAAAAGAAAACTAATAATACAACGAAACCAACTTCATTTCCGCTAATACCAGTCTTATCTACTTCCCTAGAGCAATACTTCCGAATGTCAAACTCGTTATGTCAAACACTGACAGGTGTCAAAATAAATGTCATCTTCGAATAATTTTACGTACAACGGTTATTACATCATAAGTTTAGCTATCAATGCTTCAAATGGAATAATTTAAGTTTTTTTGCGTAATTGCTAGCGTTAATTGAGAGACATAACGAAGCGTACCTTTAATAGGGGATATAGCCTAATCCCTTGCAACTCCAATGATGGTGAGAATGTAGAGGAAGATGTTGATGATGTCCAGGTACAAGTTGAGGGCGGCGAAGATGTACTCCTCGGGGGAGACGGCGTACTTGTGCTTGCCGCCCATCATCAGCTGCGTGTCGTACACGAGGTACATGGAGAAGACCAGCGCGCCCAGCGACGCATACACTAGCGTCACGATGTCGTTGCGCGGGATGAAGATGGCGATGATACCTTCACAATGAAGAAACACATACGATATTTGAATACATATTTCAACGATGGGAACGTAATGAGCACTCGAAACCGACGAGCCCCTGCCTCTCTCTTAGCTCGAGTATCGAGCAGTTCTCTCTAGACTTCCATACCTTTTTCGCTTCGTCCACATTCATTTCACAAGTTTTCCTTCACCGTTAATCTCGTTCTTAACTGACTGACTGACATTTTAATATTGATATGTATAAGAGTGGAGATGAACGCACACTGGCGCTCTACTCTCTCTGCCTACCCCTGGAGGGTCTCTACGTGTATGTAGTATGTACGATAGTGTACCAAAGAGTAGCAGGACGACAGCGGCGCAGAGTAGCACTCCGCCCATGGTGGTGAAGTCCCACTTGGTCTGGAAGGCGAACAGCGTCAGAGCAAGGCACACCGCCGCCGTGATGCCCACCGCCATCATTACCTGCACATGTCAACATTTAAAACCGACTGCAAAAAGGAGGATGTCAATATTTATATTGGACTAGTTGTCCCGCCCAGTGGCGCCACCTATCGGGTACAATTTCGAATCTAAACGATTCTCGAATCCACCTAAAGAAACACAGAAAATTTCATTTAAATCGGTCAAGGGACATGTAGACAAACACATTTTTTTATATATATAGATATACATATACTCATTCAGTTGCCATCAGCTGCGCCCTGCGGTTCTACCCGGATAATCGGAACTTTAACCTACCATTTAAACCGGAAATTCGATTTAAATGTTAGTTTTTATATAACTATTTAATATCTGGTGTGCTAACCTATCACTGTGTTCCACTTTTCATCAAATTCCGATCCCGATTTTGTGTATATATTTTGTTGAGCTTTTTTGAGATTTTTTGAGCGTGCTCGAGTAACAAACATTCATTCATATTCAAAGCACAACGATACAATCAATTTAGATTGGGCCCGATAGATGGCGCTGCGACCTCGGTCGTTTTTTATAGTTTCACCCAAACGAAGCTGGGAGTGACTGTAAGATTTAAAAATGTATACAGTAGTAAATTTAAAACTATTATGGAAGATAACAGGGCCCGTTCTCTCTGCTCTGGGAGCTGAAACAGCATCACCTCGAACTATTTCGTGATAGGACACTTGTATGTCACCGGGCGGGCTTATTTTATAAGGGCTTTATATATAAGACTAGCTGTGCCCGCGACTTCGTCGGCGTGGACGGCTTTTTATCATTCGTAAATTTTTTTTTTCATTAAAATGTATCCTATGTTACTTCTAATACCTCCAAGAATATGTGTACAAAGTTTCATGATGATCGGTTAAGTAGTTTTTACGTGAAAGCGTAACAAACAAACTTACATTCACATTTATAATATTAGTAAGGATGACTAGCGATCCGTCCCAGTGTCGCACGGGTGGACATAAGATGTTTTGTTATAAAAGAACATACAGCCTATGTCACTGAGGGTGAATGTAGCTTTCCAATGGTGAAAGAATTTTTCAAATCTGTCCTGTAGTTTCGGAGCCTATTCAATACAAACATACATACAAATCTTTCCTCTTTACAATCAGTATAGATATCGAGGTTGGAGCACCGCAGCCGCTCCAGGTGGTCACAGAGCGTCATCTAGGGATGTAAAAAGTTGTCTCACCGCAGTGACGTCATAGACGCTGGAGGTGATCCCGAGCAGGAAGCTCTCGGCGGCCGTGAAGATGCCG
Source organism: Drepana arcuata (assembly GCA_016069955.1). NCBI lineage: Eukaryota > Metazoa > Arthropoda > Insecta > Lepidoptera > Drepanidae > Drepana > Drepana arcuata. The sequence continues at coordinate 44,720 of JACCPG010000010.1, forward strand.
AGGAAGATGAAGTTGGTGGGCGCGGTGCGGCGCACGCTGGGGCAGCACGCCATCGCGATCAGGCACACGAACACCACCGCGAACGCCACCCAGCTACACAACCACCCCAAATCATGGATATCATCGCGCCGACGTAGCCATAGAGTAAAGACCATCATTTTTCTCTACACTTACATACATACTACCTTCGCTTCAAACACATTCATCAATCTCATCGTAAGTCTTCACGCCTTGCCACAAGGGTCCCCAAACTCCTTTCGAGGGGACTCCTTTCGACACTGTGGCTGCCTTCTAAGGCAGGGGTGTGTAGGTAGTACCCGTACCTTTCGCCGGAGATATATTATAGGTGCTAACGTGACAGAAGGCGAGGGTTTCGCTTTTCCTCAGGTATCAATGTTAATCAAACTAATAATCTACCTCTGTGCCAAGTTTCATCCGTATCGGTTTAGTAGTTTTTGCGTGAAAGAGTAAAGAACATCCTCGCAGACTTTCAATTTTTGCAATACATATGAATGTAGATATATGTATGTAACTGGCGCTCTATACTCTGCCTACCCTGTTAGGGACTAAAGGCGTGATGATATGTATACGCTACTTACAAGAGCCAGGGATTGGAGCGAGCCCATAGTTTAGTCGGAGTGTGGAACAGGAACAGCGCGATGAAGCCCATGGTCACCAGCAGCTGGCACATCAGGATGGAGTACACCTGGAAACGATAATACAATACATTTATTGAGTGTTAAAATTCTGGCCATCCCACAAGGGTCTCCAAAAGAGTAGGCAGCGGTGGGTAGATATCAACCACACACCCACTTTTCGCCGGAGATATATTTTAGGTTTCACAAGACAGATGGCGCGTGCATGGCTGTTATGCAAGCACAACTATACATACATTTTTTAATTTCTTCGCAAACGATTTTGACTTCTCTTGCGATTTGCATACAAAGCAATATTACACAAAATTCAATAGAAAATATATACAGGACAGTAGACTCCTCAATCGTCGATCCTCAATGGGTCCTTACCTTTCTGATGAACGACCTTCTGATGCTCTGCTCGGTGAAGTCAAACCCTTTAACCTCTCCATCCTCTCCCACGGTGTCGGCACTTGGCGGGGCGTAGCCGGCGGGCTGGAACAAACAATTAAACAATGTCAATACTTCAGACGAGACATTGGCACTACAAAAAAAAACATAACATTTCGAGCCGTTGAGGCACAATGCAACAGATAGAAGTTCGAATCCTGACGGTACCAATCATCAGTGATTAGTCACACCACAAACTTTGCGGTAAAGGAAAACATCGAGAATAAACGAGCATACGTTTGAGTTTAAAAATAAACGTACTTATATATATGGATACGTGTGTAGTCTTGAGAAACAGAAATTTTGCGCGAGTGAATCTGCTCGTATTTATATATAATACTAGCCGTCCCACCCAGATTCACACGGGTGAAAAAGTTAAACTTCCTAAAACACGATCGCACCGCCACCTATCGGGTCCAATTGTGATGTAAGCTATCCTATCTTTTAAGTTGGATCAAACTGCACACGGTGTTCAAATTTGATTGAAATCGGTTAAATAGTTTAGGAGTCCATCGCGGACAAACAACGTGACACGTAATTTATATATATTAAGAAGATGTTATTATATATTATGTATATATAATACCTGCGACATGGTGTGCGCTGGCCGTTAGTTTTGGGGTAACTGAGTAATCGCTACTCGGGAACATACATCGATAAGATAAATATTATCTAAGCTAACATAGATGATACGATACCTTACAAAAAAAAGGTTGAATTAAAAAAAAAAA
>JACCPG010000010.1:47535-78876 GCA_016069955.1 Drepana arcuata
AAAAAAAAACACGTGTTGTCAGTTCTTTATTATTTCATTTTTACTCGACGCATCTGCGACTAAATTGAATAAAGGCAGGACACCACAAAATACCGTTGACATGACGTTTACGGGCTACAGACATGTTTCCAACAAGTGCATTTGTATACTTACTGTTTTTGTCACTCAGCGTGACTTTATAAAAGAACTCTAACATATAGACATGCAATACTAAATTCAGATGCACCGAGCTAACTTCGACAAGAAATAGGGATGCTCCATTGGGATGCTCAAGTTTAGTTGTGGGCACGCGGATTGGAGATCAATCAGTCGATATGCAGATATCCAAGACTGAATTTAATCTTGGATAAGTTACCTACATACATACATATCATCACGCCAAGTCCCTAACGGGGTAGGCAGAGAGTTTAGAGCGCCAGTTCTCTCTAGACTTATATACCTCTTTCGGTTCGTCCACATTCATCAGTTACCTACGTTGTTAATTTCGGCCTTTAGGCATGCAGGGGTACACGTGAACGATTATGTCGTTATTTTCAAACTAGGTTCGCGTGCCCTTTAAGGTAAAATATAGATCTGTAGAAGCATATATTCAGCAACATATTTATATACATATATCTTTCCACCTTCCCACGATGGCCTCCTAAGAAATAGGCAGAGGTAACGACCCTCTTTTCGGAGAAATGTTACGGTGCCAAAGTGTGCGAGTCCATCGCTTTTGCTCAGGCACGACTATACATACATACGCCACGTCTTTAAATCGTCTTCTCCCCCGTTCCTTTGATATTTTCCAACAACTTAAAAGCTCGTTGTGTGAATAATCCCTGTACATAAGTTCGGTAAAACCTCATTGGCACAGACGAAATTCAAATTTGCAATTTTTGCGTTGACAATTCGAACTACCTCGGACATCAGGGCTCTCGCAAAGTTATTAAATAGAAATTTAACACTTATATCACAACAATTTTAGCACACCTTTTGTTTCAGCCATTGCACCCAGTAAGACAACTCACAAGACAACCTTACCACATCACAGACAACCCACAACTACCTGCTTTCCTACTAACCAAAGATTACAATGTATACTTGCCATTAGGCAATTAGTTTGTAGAATACCGTGCTCTTTCCAAGTTATCTAAATGCGTGTACGGCATTATCAACGTTATCACAATCGAATTATGACTCAGGATGGCATGTCGTGAAACGTCACCTGATAGTCTACCGCCAACTCCTATTGTATTTCACGAGAGTATGCGTAAACTAGAGTCTAATGTACAAGCGATAAGATTCAATATCGTATGTCTAGTGAACACATAAGTAATAGATGGACGATAATTAGCGATAAAAAATAATATGAAGGTTTTCAATCTATACTTCCGTAGAGGTATGTTTTGTTTGTTTTGCCTTGCGTCATAATAAACGTTGGTTGAATGCAAGAATAAGGCATTCACGAAGATAAAGTACACAGGTGTACATTAACTATATCTCGCACACATTTTTAAACGACTCATCGAGTGGGCTACCCTTAGCCCACTCGATGAGTCGGAGTCGGATATACGAGTCGGATCTACCAGGGGGTAGCATAAACATCTACGATCCGACAAACCCGGGCTACCATGACAGTCTATTGCAATCACATCGTCACGTGCTGAAGTCATCGTCAAAACGGTATAGTCGTGATTGTGTAACGCCGATGATAACGAAACGTTTTTTAAGTTCTTCTCAAACGTTTCCTCTCGATGTTTTCCTTCACCGTACAGCGTGGTGTGACTAACCACTGCACCTTAGTTTAGAAAAACTCATTGGTACAGTCGGGATTCGAATCTGCCATCTTTGTGTTGGAGGCGACAGCTCGAAGCACTCGGCTACCACGCCTACTTGTAGGTATAATGTAGATGTTTGGATTATTCATTCATTCATATCATCACGCCGAGTCCCTAACGGGGAAGGCAGAGAGTATAGAGCGCCAGTTCTCTCTAGAGTTGCATACCTCTTTCGCTTCGTCCACATTCATCAGTCTCTTCATACATGCTCGTCAGTTTCGAGTACTCTTGACATGCCCTTCCTTGAGCGTCCGATCGACTTGATCTAGGTAGTTGGAAGGTGGTCATCCTCTGTTTCTTCTTGCACACACTTTCGCTTTGTATAACTATTTGGATTACATCTTATAATTTACTTACAATAACTAATGTTAGTAACCGTTACTTATAGAGATAAGTAACGGTTTGCAGAACCGCAAACGCCAAACGCAAACGCTAGATATTTACACGAAACACGATTTGGGCGAGCATGTATGATGAGACCGATGATGAATGACGAGAAAGTGGTTGGAAGTCTAGAGATAGCTGGCGCTCTACTAACTTCAACTTCTCTACTAGATAAGCGTCCCAGCGTGATGATATGAATTTGTAGATTTCAATATTAAACTGTATCTATGCAAAAAGGAATGCCAATTCAAGACGACTAATAGTAAAATTTCAAGTAAACGCAGTGCTACCATTGATGTAAAAAATAATAGATACGTCTTACCGCGCTCGGCTTGGCTAACTCAACACAAGCTATTTGTCTTGAGTCAACTTAGTCGCAGCTTGACGGGCAACGACGTAGCACTTATTCAGCATTTAGGAAAAATGCCTTCTTAGGTGCTTAGAAACTGCAGAACATATACTGGACGAGTGTAAAAAAACAAGAAGGATGTGTCTTTTCATTTGTAAGTAATGTAAATTTGTTTTATCTATCAAAAATACGAAAATTTTACATTCAATTTTAATCTGAATTAACTCCTGCGACGATGCCACTGCGCCACTCGCGCGAATGAGACAAGTAGCGCGTTACGTTTAAGAGCGAAAGAGAGAACGTTTAGAGCTCGACATATTGGCACGTGGCTGTGCTGTTATCCCTTTCTGACAACTAGGATTCACATACTTCGAAACCTCATTGAGTGCTACCAATTTGCCTAGCGTACCAAGAGACGCAGTAGATAATATCTATGTATTTAGCTTTATATAATACAACTTATTACCCTTAAAGGGTTTTACCGTATGTATGATGCATGCGACAATGCCCTAGAGATTACCTAGACCGAAGCGAGGTTAAACAAATGACACTATAATACCATCAAATCGAGTCCTCACGGGGTAGGCAGAGGGAATAGAGCTCCAGTTCTAAACTTCTAATTACTATTTTTTTTCACCTTAACGCTTATTGAAAGCTCATAAAAAAATTCAAATAGTGGCTTTAAACTATATTAAATAAATAATTCAAATAGAACAAAAATTTGTTACTATTCTGCAAATTAACATATTCTATCCGGTTTCAGAAAGGCCAAATTTTGACGACATTGAACGTCAATAACTATGCAACGAATTAGAATTCAAATGCTCTAGTACACACTATAATATATACATAAGAACTTAAAGAACTTTTTTGTGTTCAATTGGATTCGAGAATGGTTAAGCTTGACAATTGGCACCGATAGGTGGCGCTTCGATAGTTTTCAGGAACTTTTTTTTTTACCCAAGCGAAGCTGGGCTGGACAGCTAGTAATCATATAGGTACATATTTAAAGCTAAGGCTTGTACCTAGACAAGCCTTACCTATACTATGCCTTAGCGTAGCTGTCTGGTATGATGAAAGGAAAGTGTAAGTATTTAAACTATTATATGTATATGTATGCATGTGTGTGTGTGTGTGTGTGTGTGTGTGTGTGTGTGTGTGTGTTTTAACTCGAATTACAGACGCCGTAGTTTTTGTAAGCATAATATATATATATATATATATATGCATATGCATAATGCATATATTCTTATAACATCAACGATCTGCCAGAGTTCCGTCAAAAACAGTCCAGCCGTTTCGGAGGCAGCCGAAACAAACAAAACAGGCTGACGAAAATTAATGTTATTGTTATATTATTTAGGTATTGTTTAGGAATACAGACGCTTACATTTTATAAAGAGAGTTTTGATTAGATTAATCATGGAGTAATGGGAAAATGTAGGTTTCCTTATGATAATCTATCTACAAGTTATTTAGATTTTTAAATTTTCTTTTCTAACCTATCCCTAGATCCCTCTCCCTTGTGGGAAGGCGTGTTGATACAAATTAAAAATCTATTTTATTTCAATAATCGTTACCAAGAATTCAATCACACAGAAGCCACTATCACACATCCAAACCAATTCCTCAAGTGGCCAAACAGGTTTGCGCATTAATATGTAGGTATCTACATCTATTTATAATTCTGTCTCACGTAATATAATGGACGGATTTGTTTCTCAAAAGGCTATGCTGCTATAACGACCGTGAACAAACTATTTAAAAAAATACATACATATCATCACGCCAAGTCCCTAACGGGGTAGGCAGAGAGTATAGAGCGCCAGTTCTCTCGAGACTTACATACCTCTTTCGCTTCGTCCACATTCATCAGTCTCTTCATACATGCTCGTCGGTTTCGAGTACTCTTAACGTTCCCGTCCTACAGAGTCCGATCTATTTGATCCAGGTAGTTGGAACGTGGCCTTCCTCTGCCTCTTCTTGCACACTTTTGCTTTGTATATCTGTTTCGTCAATCTTTCTTCACTCATCCTTTCTATGTGTCCAAACCAACGTAACATGCCTTTCTTCATCTTTACAATCACGCCCTCATTTTAAATTTAATTTTACACGAACACTCGAGGAAGTGATATTGTTATGATATATATGTTAGTCTTGTAAGGTATTTATGTAATATAACTATATATTTTAGGATAAGGTATATATTATATGGGCCCTTTAAATTGTAATATCTATTTAAATGTGTTGCCTGAAATAAACGATTATTATTATATTATTATTATTATTAAAAAAATATTCTCAATTATGCCTAAGGTTTGATCTAGATAGTTGGAACGTGGTCTTCCTCTGCGTCTCGTTCCAGAGCACTATATATATTATAATATTCTGTCAACTTTACACAAACCATCGTTTTATATATACTAAAATAAAATAAATAATATGGTCCACGCCTTCCCACACGGGTCCCCGAAACGGTATGAAGAGGTGTGTAGGTACTACCCACACACCCACTTTCCGCCAGAAATATATTTTAGGTGCTAACGTGACAGATGCTTTCTATACACACCGTCGAATTACTTCGCGTATTACGAAGAATTTAACCTTCTTAATAGAGTTAAATGTTTCCTAGTAGTACACTACTTAATTAAAGATACAAATTTTTTGTCGCTTAGTTCACTCTCAGTCCGCCGGGGTCTACCTACGCACTGAGCACAAGTATTCAAAGCACTCAATCAAGTCTACACAAAAATGAAAGTTTCAAAATTTGAATTGATTTTCTTTTTGGAACTCTCAATTGGTACACGCCAACTCATATTTAGGTGCCAACGTGTCAAACGCGACATCTCTAAATTAGACTTTTAAGTTCTTTGTCTTCTAAAACGGAAATACATTAAAGATGGAAGACAGGGCCAACTTTCAAGGTATCTTTTCCTTTTAATTTCTACTAACAAATACACAGAGTAAAAGATCATGCCAAAATTGGCAATCCGTGTACTTTACTTGAGCCACTGCCAAATAACTCCACTTCGATGTACAATGTAATTTTAATCAATAACTTTTCTCTTCTCATCTCTTCATACGCCCGGGATTCGATAGTACCTACAGTATCTAATACAGTCAAATATGTATAGATAGTGTCTTTCACGAAGACACGCCCCACTATTCATCACTATAGTTTACAGCAATTACAGTGTAAGTGTTATAACCTTCCACTAATGTGTGAGTATTGTCGGTACACACTGATTACGTATGAGTGCACACGCACACTACAATTCGGGTCATACTCCCGGTATCCCGCGACCCCTTCAAATAGAAATTGTTGGGGCGCGTCTTAGTGAATGGCACTATCTGTACGAAAGATTTGAAAGTTAACTTTATGTATATAATACATAATTAGTTGATGACACACGCTGTTTGTAACCTCATTAACGATATGCTATTATCTAAGTACCAACAATTTTGTTCTAAGTTAATGTAATTAGTTAGGGGGCGTCCATAAATTACGTGAGGTGTATTTTTTAAATTTTCTGTTCCTACCACCACCTCGTGGGATTTTATTCAACCCCCTCCCCCCATCCCCCAATCTCACGTGAGATTTTTCAAAATGTGGGTTTCTTACGTAAACGCGTTGGATTTTTAATGTAAAAAGAAAAAAAAATTGCTTCGTGCTTTTATTTACGACTAGTTAAGACTAGAAATCAATATTGCTGAGAGTTTAATTATAAGATTAAATCTTACGCATGTTCAATCTGGATTAAATGGACCAAAATATGAAGTAAATATTTTTTTGTTTTATCAGAAGATAAGAACTTTCAAAAGTTCATAAATATTTCAACGAGTTACGCAACACTCTTGTTCCCCGAAAGGGCATTCACCATACATACATATCATTACGGCTATGTAATTATATATTATATAGTGAGAGTATAGTGCCAGTTGTCTCTATACTTACATACCTCTTTCGCTTCATCCACATTAATCAGTAACAAAACTAACAAACTCGCAGGTTTCGAGTACTTTTGAAGTGATGCAACTGTTGTATAAATGTGTACATACATATCTAAAAATTGTATTTAGTTAAATGTTTTAATGTGTTAACTATTGTTGTCTTTCAAATAAATATTAGTAAAGGTTCATCCTTAACTACATATGCAAGTATACAAGTCACTGTAAAGTAAATTAACATTGGACCAACATAATGGGGGCATAAGCGACAATACCATTGTGGTTAAGCAGTATTTGATGACAGTGTGATCATGCTGGGTGCAATATGAACACAATTATATGATAAAACACTTCCATTTCAATTAACTTTGGTAATCAGACAAAATGGTTTAGTAATTAAAGTAATTTAACCACATATTTGGTAAGTGTAATTAGCTCTTGGGTGCAAAACTTGCAGCAGTCATTTGTTTGAAGAACATAATTATTTGCAGCTTAGGCTTGGATGTACTTGAATTATAATAAAATAATAATAATAATAATATCCTCACGCCTTCCAAAATGGTCCCCGAAGGGGTAGGCAGAGGTGTATAGGTACTCACACACCCACTTTAATTTTTTATATATAATATATTATTCTCCACTTTACACAAGGATCACCGAAAAGGTAGGCAGGAGATATATTTAAGGTGCCCATTTGACAGATGGTGTGTCAATTGCTGTCACTTAAGCACCAATCTGCTTGGCCACTGCAGCTACATGTATATAGATATACATTTTAAAATATCTTCTTTTATGGGTTCCCAGAGGGGTAGGGGGTGTGAAAACACCCTCTAATAACAAGATATAAATTTAGGAGCCATCATGATTCTCAAGTATAACCATACCATGCTGTTTTTTTTATGATATAAAAATACCTTACACTGGATATATTATCATTGCTATATGATAACTAGCAAGCTTTGCCTAGTTTGGGACTACTTCAATTTGTCTTCTACTCTCCAAACTGTCATTATACAATTTAATTAGTACTTAATTACTCTCGTCTGAGAAGGTATTCAAAGGGGTATGTATGGGCGTGCTTGAGTAACAGCGATGGACTCACCATCTGTCACATTGGCACCTAATATACCTCTGGCGGAAAGTGGGTGTGTGGGTATTACCTATACACCTCTGCCTACCCCTTCGGGGACCCTTGTGGGAAGGCGTGAGGAGATATTATTATCATTATTAATTACTCTCACTAATAATAGCATATTAGTAATACTTTTCAACAGTTGACTGATGATACATCAGTTATATTCCAATACAAGATCTCATGCTACTTTTTGTATAGAGTTATGGTTCATGTTTTATCATGTAATAGTACAATAGTGTAACATATAAAAGTATTAAAATCGAGAAACCTCCGGGATAAACTCCTGGGTTCTGCCACATCTCCAAATGTTAAAGCTGTACAGATAAAAATCATATCAATCAAAAACATAGAAAAAAAATACATACACATTGTATTGTAGTTTGGCTGGTCTTTGGATGAAGCCGTGTAGGAGCACTTACAATCACTGATTGTCTGCAAGGAAATAATAATACTTAGATGGTGATACTTAGATAAGATAAGTTCACAGTTGCAACCTAAGAAAAATAAATGTAACCTATTTATTGTGTTTTATGAGAAATCACACGTAAGAAAAGAAAATATAAGAAAATAAAAAAGAAAAGCTCTGCGCTTGGCATCTGTTTTTATTGCTCTCGATGAGTCATACAAATTGATAGAACTCTTAATACCACAGCGGTATTTACCTTTATCCTCGCCTATCTGCACTTAATATTTAAAGTATGATAGAGATTAACCAGTCAATAAACCGCACCGAAGGTAAATTGAAAGAACTGGAAAGTGCTAGACTGAACGTATGGCGCAACAATCCATCGATCTGTATTCAAACATGTCATTTTTGTTATTGTACTTGCATTTTGTAACCAGCTAAGTATTTTTAGGTTTGTATAGTAGTTTCTTAGAACGCTACAAGTTTAATGAATCACACTCACGTTTTCAAGGGATCACAATAAATAATTTTCTATTCTTTCTTTCACTTTGTCGACTGATGTACGTACGCGTCACTTGACTAATGAATGAAAACTGAAAATTACACTACCTACCTACGATACGAGGATACGATGTAGTTGTAATGACGGTGACAACAGATAATAGAGCACAGAGAGAAAGGATCCATAGACAATTGAAGAATCGATATAATTATATAAATAATATATCCTCACGCCTTCCCACAAGGGTCCCCGAAGGGATAGGCAGAGGTGTATTGGTAATACCCGCACACCTAATTTCCGCCAGAGGTATATTAGGTGCCAACGTGACAGATGGCGAGTCCATCGCCGTTACTCAAGCACGACTATACATACGCCTTTGAATTTCTTCTCAGACGTATGCAGGTTTCCTCTCGATGTTTTCCTTCACCGTAAAGCTCGTGGTGAGACTAATCACTGTACTTAGGTTAAGAAAAACTCATTGGTAGAGTCGGGATTCGAACTTGCGATCTTTGTGTCACAGACAACTGCTCGAACCACTCGGCCACCACGGCTCACGATATAATTGAAACCGTCTGAATATCAAGTAAAAGAATTAAATTATACTAAACGCTGCAGGAGCTTCAAGCGGCTGCAAGTAGAACTAACCAGAGCTTAAGTTTAGAAGTAAATTAAGTACAAGATGTATTGACCAATAAATCTTCATGACTATTTATTTATTTACTTTAATGCTCGAAACGAAGTGAAAAAGAAATACGTAGACATTTTATTGCGAAACAGGATAGAATGAAATTCAAACGTTACTGCCTGAGGAACTGGTAGCCGTGTCAACAATTTGTATTAGCCGGTCAAACAAAAAAAAATTCAAACGTCAAAATAAAATAATACTAACCTCATTGTTTTAGTCAAATCAATGTGAAAAATAAATTGGATACTGATATAAGATAATCGAAACAGACAATCAAAGTAACCATGAGTGTTTTCTTGCGAAAAAAAGTTGTTTGCTCTAGAATATCAGGTAATACTGTAACCTACCTAATATTTATGTAATTTAATAATTTGTGTATTTATTTTACAATTATAACTTATTGATATTTTTAGCGGTCACTCGTGCATTAAGCGGCACTTCACCGTTGAATACTAAGCAATGGAGGCTGTCTAAAGGTCTATCAGTCAATAAAAATGCTGAGGGCATACTTACTGATGGCCCAGACTACACATACTTAGATGGGAGACCAACACCATTACTGGTATGTATCCATATTTAATACTTTCAGATTAATGTTAGGTGATTAACTAGAGCCTAATTATATATTCATATCATCATCTAATGGGGTAGTTGAAGAGAACAGAGTGTCAGTTCTCTCTGGACTTGCATACCCCTTTCGCATCCCGTTCATCAGTCTCTTCATGCATGCTCTCCTTTTGAGTTTGGTTTCAAGTACTCTTGACATTCTTAACTTCAAATGTCCGTTACATATCTCTGCCTACTTGGCTAGGGACTCTGTCTGATGATATGATGATGGTGTCCATTCAATTTGATCTAGGTAGTATGTATAATTATTGAAGTACTTGCACAAAAGGCAAGTATTTCAATAAATATGAAACAAAAGGCAAGCTTGTACAAAAAGACAGATGTAGATGAAGCAAAAATGGTATGAAACTCATATTGTGCTAAGATTGACTATGCTATGAGCCAACACCAGTTGGCTGCCTGCCAGAGGACTACCTCTTGCTGCTATGCTAGGAAGCATAGCAGCTTCACATGTTGCTCTAGAATACCTGGAGAAATAACTTCCATTTATTTATTGTTTTTTTAGCAAAAACAAAAGTTAAGAATGATCAAACAACAGAATTTTGCATCACAAATTGTGGAAATGAATGCAGAGTTAGAATTTGCAAAGGACAGACACCAAAAAATGATGCAAGCTGAAAGGGAAGAGAGACAGAAAATCATAGACAACAGACTAAAGCCCAAAGGAAGTGTTTTGATCCAAAAATAGATTGTACTGTAGTGTTTAGAATAGGATAGAAATGTTCATAAATATATGTTGTATGTATTATACAACTACAAGTCTTTTTTATTATTACTTCACAAATTTAGTTATAATTATATTTATATTTCCACACCTCTTATGTCCCCAATTATGTAGACAGATGTTTTACAATGTTCTCATTCTGCTGGAAATATTATTTATTTAAATAAAGGTAATTATATTTACGGTAAGTAAATGTTGCTTTGTAGCGCCATCTCGTTTTGCTTACTAGGAGGTTAATAATAAATGGTAACAACGCAAGTACCTCAAAAGTTTACGAGATGGCGCTATTTTACAAAAGTGCATTTTTTAGGAAAGACTCAGTAATATACCAGCTGATGCCCGCGTGGAGTTCGAAAAAAGTAGCTTATGTATTTTCCTGCTAGAATCGGTTCAGCCGCTATGCCGTGAAAGAGTAACATACTTCAAAATATTAGAACTTTGAATTTTCGGGATGCAAATGTAGCCTATGTCCTAATCCTGGTTATGCTCCATTACCATTTCAACTTTTAGCCTAATCGGCTCAGCCGTTATAAAAACAAAAGGCAAACAAAGTCTCTGACCACCACGTCAGAGGGACACTGTACAAAAAAAAAAAAAAAAAAAAAGGTTCCCCGAAGGGGTAGGCAGAGGTGTATAGGTAATAAACTATCACTTAATATTAGTAAGATTATAAAAAGTCGCTTGCTTCTGCTTAGATATGTGTTGCGTAAGCCGATGTTAATTCTGTTTTCATCAATAATAGAGTGATTCAAGGGAAATTTTTGTATTTAAAACCTTAATGTATCGCTAGTGTAATACAGACGAACTTAAAAAGCAACCACCACAGACCACAGTTATGGTGGCCAATTGCGATACATGAAATATTTAAGGTATATTTTCGTGTATCGCAATACCATTTTCGCTAGAGTTATAATCAAAGAGGTTTACGTGGCACTTCAACATATTTTCATGCCTTCTTAAAGGGGTTTATCGTAAGCAGGTTACTCCAAGGTGTTTTACTCGACCATAAAGCTCGTAAACGGCGATGGACTCGCCGTATGTCACGTTGGCACCTAATATACCTCTGGCGGAAAGTGGGTGTGTGGGTATTACCTATACACCTCTGCCTACCCCTTCGGGGACCCTTGTGGGAAGGCGTGAGGACCTATATATATATATATAATATATATAAAGCTCGTAGCGGTAAATCTTGTACCTGCACTTAAGTTCCCAAAAGCTCATTAGGTAACGCCTCGGGATTTGAACAGCAATCGCCTACGACACTAATCAAAACACCATTTAGCTGAACATGGAGGTCTGGCCACGAAATACGTCCGAAGCGTAATTTAATCCGAATTCTACTATGCACGGTGCATCACGGTCCATTAAAATTTACCGCGTGGTCAATGTAATGTTTGGTGATCAACCGTAGAAGCAATTGTGGTTATTACTAGCTGTGCCATGCGGCTTCACACGCGTAACGTTTGATTTAATTAGCTGGTCTTTTTCTATAATATTTCTATAATATATAAAAATTAATGTCTGTGTTTATGTCCTTTATAGATTCGTAAACGACTGCACCGATTTTTATGAAATTTTCTGTTTCTTCAGGTGGATTAGAGAATGGTTTAGATTCACAATTGGACCCGATAGGTGGCGCCACTGGGTCCGTGGCTTTTATTTTTCCACCCAAGCGTAGCTGGGCGGGACAACTAGTATCCTATAATTATAAGTATTAATCCAGCAATTTTCATCAAGTTCCATTCAGTAACTACATGAATACAAACATATACAAACTTTCGCATTTATCATATTCGGAAGAAAGTAGGATAAAAAAGATTTATGTTATTAAAGAAAGGTTTATATTAGATCACCGGATATAAAAGTGTGTGCAAGAAGAGGCAGATGAAGGCCACGTTCCAACCTGGATCAAATCAATCGGACGCTCAAGGGCGGGAACGATAAGAATAAACCGACGAGCATGTATGAAGAGACTGATGAATGTGGATGAAGCGAAAGAGGTATGTAAGTCTAGAGAGAACTGACGCTCTATACTCCCTGCCTACCCCGTTAGGGACTTGGCGATATGTATGTATGGTTATACCGGTATAGCCGTGCTTGTAACGAAGATGGACTCGCCATCTGTCACGTTGGCATCTAAAATATATCTCTAGCGGAAAGTGGGTGTGTGGATACTATATACCTATACAGCTCTGCCTAAACCTTCAGGAACCTTAGTGGGAAGGCGTGAGTCACGCCTTCCCACAAGGGTCCCCGAAGGGGTAGGCAGAGGTGTATAGGTTAGCAGTTACCCACACACCCACTTTCCGCCAGAGGTATATTAGGTGCCAACGTGACAGATGGCGAGTCCATCGCCGTTACTCAAGCACGACTATACATACGCCTTTTAATTTCTTCTCAGACGTATGCAGGTTTCCTCTCGATGTTTTCCTTCACCGTAAAGCTCGTGGTGTGACCAATCACTGTACTTAAGTTCAGAAAAACTCATTGGTACAGTCGGGATTCGAACTTGCGACCTTTGCATCGCTCGAACCACTCGACCACCACGGCACATATATATTATAATTAATTATCAATTACGGTACGTCGCAATACCTTCCTACTAGAGGTACCTACAAAATAGTTGCCTAGAATCGAAACGTGTCGTGCTGACATTGTAATTAAATCCCGTACGTGTAATTATGGTATCTCAGCGCTATAGCAACGTCAGTCATATTCGAAAAGTTTGTCTGTTTATCATATTTTCTATAATTATGTATGTTTTCTGAACTTAAGTAGAGTTCAAGTGCACCAAGAGCTTTACAGTGAAGGGTAATATCATCAGAAAACACGCATACTTTTGTTTAGAAAAAAATATTTATGTATCCTCAATCATATAACATCCTTACAGTTTATACCCAATGCAATGTTAAAAGAAAAAACAAAATACTAAAGATAGTGAAAAATAAACAAATTAATAATAAATCGTCGTATGGTCTACCTAGTTGTGCATAAAAGAGACGAGAAGAGAAGAGAAGAGAAGAGGTTTATTAAAATGGTTGCCTGTAAAGTCGGTTTTACGGGCGAAGATTTTACGTGACAACGTCTTTTTCTCGGTAGAATATTTATTGATATGAATATAATTAAATTGCACAATAGGAACAAGGAATTGAATGAAAATAAGAATTGCACAAATTTTAACTATAGAAATATATTTTGTTTTCGGTGACTCATCGTAACGTTACCGGGCGTTACACTTTTTCATAAGTGACTCCCAGCCGCAACCTAATTTAAGACGTTGTCACGTCAAAAAATGGCGCCAGATTTACCATTTGTCACGTCAAATAAATATATTACCGACGCAAAAGTGAGTCCTCTGCTTACCCGTTTGGGACTTTATTGTAGAAAGTTCGTTTAAGTTCTCCAGTAAGAGGGCGAAAGGTTTTACCTTAGTTAAGGGATTGGGGCTGGTTATCTCAAAAAAGATGAGCACTGTTGTTTAAAAATAAGGTAGTGATCAGGCAGACATCCAAGACTAAGGTACGAATACTCGTGTCCATCACACAAATATCTGCCTTCAGCAGGATTCGAACACGCGACCTCAAGTTTCGCAGTGAGGAGCTCTAACCACTAGACCAGACGGCCGTCAAATTAATTGCTTAACATACATTTTACGCTTATTCATATGAATTCATAAGCATACGTAGATTAAGACCTTTCCCTCGATTCATGTCGCATTCGGTTCTGCTTACCATCCCACAATACAAACACAAGGCAAGGAACGAGGCTAAAGGTAAATATCTAAATACGAGCAAAGCCGCACGTAACGATATGTTTGCATAAATGCGACGTCTTCATCAATGAGCCCCAAAGAGTAATGAAAATTACGTTAAGGTACTGGAGACTGAAGGGCGGTAGGTATTCAGATGTTTAGCTGAATTTATGCAAATATAGCTATCCTTACTAATATTATAAATGTGAATTTAAGTTTGTTTGTTTCGCTTTCACGTAAATACTACTTAACCGATCGTCATAAAACTTTGTACACATATTCTTGGAGGAATTAGAAGTAACGTAGGATACTTATTATTGAAAAATGTTTTTTGCAGAAAAAATACGTTGTGCTGAAAATTTTAATGGTGATGGGTTGAATATATAAGCTACTTTTTCGAAATCCCCGCGGGCGAAGCCGCGGGCATAAGCTAGTACTGAATATAGCTTCGTGGTCGTGTTTGTCTGCACACGTGTCATAATTACATCAAAAACAAAACAAAAATATTTTATTCTACATAAGGGATACAGGGAAATTTATTAATAAAAATAATACCTTGGGACATTTCCACACAAATTGACCTAGTCCCAAATTAAGCAAAGCTTGTGTTATTGTAACTAGACAACGATATATTTACTTATATAGATAATATATCCTCACGCCTTCCCACAAGGGTCCCCGAAGGGGTAGGCAGAGGTGTATAGGTAATACCCACACACCCACTTTCCGCCAGAGGTATATTAGGTGCCAACGTGACAGATGGCGAGTCCATCGCCGTTACTCAAGCACGACTATACATACGCCTTTTGAATTTACTTATATAGATAGATATATACATAAATACATAGGACATCCAAGGCTAAGGTACAAATAGGTACTAGTGTTTTTTACTACTAAAGTGGCAAACAGGCATACGGCCAACCCGATGGAAAACGGTTACCGCAGCCTATGTACACTTACAATACCGATGTATCACTTGCGCGTTGCTACTCTGAATTCGGAGAGTATAATATGTTGGCAGCATAATGGGACTTATCCCTCTGCTGCCAATACAATATAGCAATCCTTCCAAGGAGCTCATTACTGGAAGCCTTATTCACGCGTAGGAACACAACACAATAAATTGTGTTATTTGGCTACGGACTTCTGTAAGGTGGAGGTCCTGCCCCAGTCGGGCAGCTCCAAATTCGAACGGGAAACCCGTTATGCCCTACCTCTCTTACATGTTCATCATACAAATAACACTTATTGAATGTCACATATTAAAAATATCTATATATACATAATATCAAAGGCCGATAAATAATATTTACCCAATGGCAGTGGTAGTGCAGACAGGCAGTGGTTTTCCTGCGGTAAACACCTTAAGTTTTACCTCGGGACGAATCCACACAAATTGACTTAGTCTCAAACTAAACAAATTAACGCAGTCCCAAACTAAGCAAAGTTTGTACTATGGGAACAAGACAACTATATATATACATACACAAATACATGACATGCAAGATTAAGGTAAGTACAAATACTCGTGTTCATCACACAAACATCTGCCCTCAGCGAGAATTGAGCCCGCGACCTTAAGGTTCGCAGTTAGGATCTCTGATCACTAGTCAGGCGGCCGTCGGCTTCGGAATATGGTTTTGTTTTGATCTCCAAACTTAATTCTTCATGGTTTGTGGCCATATGAGCAACTTTTTTATTTTATTTTTGTAGTTTAGTTACTTAGCTACTTAACTAATTGCTTTTGGAACCAAGCCATTTGATCTTGTTGAAATAAAGTGCCTATAAATTCAATTCCGATGGGCCTATCAAGCCGCGTAGACTGGTTTAATGTTTAATGGAGCTTTTGCTTCACTATCTAATATACCTCTGGCGGAAAGTGGGTGTGTGGGTATTACCTATACACCTCTGTCTACCCCTTCGGGGACCCTTGTGGGAAGGCGTGAGGATATATTATTATTTATTAATATCCTATCCTATATAATAATCTATCGAGTAAAGGCCGTTGTGGCCGAGCGGTTTGAGTAGTTGCCTGCGACACAAAGATATACTGTACCAATGAGTCTTTCTCAACTTAAGTACAGTGATTAGTCTCATCACGAGCTTTACGGTGAAGGAAAACATCGAGAGGAAACCTGCATACGTCTGAGAAGAAATTCAAGCCACCACGGCTTATTGTTATTATGAAAATTGTATTTATCATCTGTAGAATAAACCTTATTATTTGTATACGTCGTAAATCTATCGATTCTTGAAATATTCGCTGGTGAAGAACCGAAGGAAGACGGTGAATAATTTCTATAATATTGGCATTTTGTAGGTACATATAAATACATATACCATCACGTTAAGTCCTTTATGGAGTAGGCAGAGAGAGTAGAGAGCCCGTTCTCTCTAGACTTACAGGCCACTTTCGCATCATCAAATACGTCAGTCTCTTCATATGTATGTAAATAGCCGCTAGCGATTAATAATGCGGACCGACATAGGAATGAATGATTAAACATACTCAGAACGGAAATTTTGAATGATTAAATAGCTCCAACGCGCTATAATCCAATCAACATCGCTATCAATAATTGGAATTGAATAAACAAGTGAGTGAATGAAATTTAAATGTCAATCTGAATTCTGATCTTTATTGATGCAAATGTATTCAATTTGCGGTAAACAATTCAGATTGGGTTCGTGTCTTGATGAATTAATTATACTGTTGTGCTGATTTTGGATTATTATTTGGTCTACACAGTTGATTGTTAACTAGTTATATTCTGCGATTTCACCCGGGTTAGATTTGATAACCCAATTGGCCAGTAGGTAGTACTATGATTATATATTAATACTTGATCTCCCGCCCAGCTTCACTCGGGTGAAAAAAAATAATTTCCTGTAACACGATCGCAGCGCCACCTATCGGTCCAATTGTAAATTACTATTCTCGAATCCACTTGAAAATACAGAGAGTTTAATTAAAATCTGTCCAGCCGTTAGCAGGAGGCGTTTAATGACAAATACACATTTTCTGAAGGGAACGAAGTGTTGTAGGTAATATGTAATATTATATCTCTGGCGGACAGTGGGTGTGTGGGTACTACCTATACACCTCTGGCTACCCCTTCGGGGACCCTTGTGGGAAGGCGTGAGGATATATTATATTATTATTATATAAAAACAGTAATATTTTTGAGTTAGTAACAAAACTATTTTTGTTGCATCCGGCACGCGTTGTAATGCCACGTAAATTTAGGTATTTGCCATAGGTCGAAGGTTTTATTGATGTTCTGCAGCGCCATCTAGCGAGATCCTTTTTGTTCTTTCGGGACAGACACGCTCGCTGACGTCCCCAGAACACCATGACAAAGTATCATCACAATTGATCGTAGGTTTCGGAACGCATAGAGTAAGAACATAGATTTTTATTTATACTATTTATATATTTTTTATTTACTTAATTAATTTGACTGGCCAGCTTTCGGTGCTCCATTATATAATCCAGTCTACTTTTGGAAGTCTTCTCTATTGCTTGATCATTCTTCTTCTCTCTTCTCTCGCTTCTTTTCCTGTAGGCCTTAAGATAGAAGGCTCCAAACAGGTACATGAAGAGGACCGTGTTGAAGCACACAGCTGATAGAAGAATGTATGAAGGCGGACATTCAGAGAACACGTGACTGTATATGATGTGCAGGAAAATCAGTGTGAATTGAACCTGTAAAGATATATAACATATACAATGAGCTCCTTGGGGAGGGGGAGGATTGTTACATTGGAAGCAGAGGGATGAAACCCATTATGCTATAACTCCAACACATTACAACTCTCCGAACACAGAGTGGCAACGCACAAGTGATACTTCGGTATTGTAAGCGTAAATAGGCTGCGGTAACCGTTTCCCATCAGGTGAGCTTGTTTGCCACTCTAATTGTATAAATATATATATATATATATATATCTTGCTCAGAGTGCTATGCAGCGTGGCAATGCCAGTCTTCCTGGCACGTTGCTGCAGGATACCGATTTGTAATAAATATTTTATCTGTATGTAGTTTTGCAACTGTTTTTTGTAAATATTGTTAGCTATATCTTCACGCCTTCCCATTCGGGGTAGGCAGAGGCGTGTAGTTCCCACAAACCACATTAAACCGCAGATATATTTTCGGTGCCAACGTGACAGATGGCGAGTCCATCGCCATACTATAAAACTTTGTCAACTGTCGCTATTATACATTAATGTAAAGGATAAGGGTGTGAGTCTGCAATTTTTGTTTCGTAGGTTCCTACTTCTGTACCACTAAGATGGCAAACAAGCGGCCTGCCTCATGGTAAGCGGTTACCACCACCAATAGACACAACACCAACTGCCGACGCTGCAAGAATCTTCACAACCAACCTTAAGAACTCCATTCTGTACAACCTGGGGACAACCTCAACGGGGAGTAGCGGAAGGCAACGCCACCGAAACCGCGCAGCAAAAGACCTATTCACTTCTGTGAGATGGTGGTACTAACCAGTTGCATGATGGTGATGTATCTTTTCCACCAAAGGTAAGGTGCTATGCTCGGAAACACAGACAGTGCATAGTAGGAGTACATGATAATGTGGACAAACGCATTGATGACTCCTATAAACACGATGCTGTCAGTTTTGCTGTACTTGACCACCGCCCAAGTGCCGATGGCCATCAGGGTGTGATGGTACACGTGGAGAAACGATATTTGGTTGTGCTTCTTCCTCAGAACGAAGAATACTGTGTCGAGGAGTTCCACCACCTTTGACAGGAAATATATGTGGGCCATGTCCACTATCTGAAATATATAAGGAGTCGGTTAAAAAGGAGTTTTGATTTGTTTTTTTTATATTCCAATGATAGGATTCACCCGCGTTCAATGTAATTTTGTTGGAGACTAGCGGTCCGTCCCGGCGTCGCACGGGTGGACATAAGATGTTTTTTTATAATATAATAATAATAATATAATATAAAATAATATATCCTCACGCCTTCCCACAAGGGTCCCCGAAGGGGTAGGCAGAGGTGTGCAGGTGTGGTATATCAGGTGCCAACGTGATAGATGGCGAGTCCATCGCCGTTACTCAAGCACGAATCTTTTGAACAACAACTTTCACAAGCCTTTGAATTTCTTCTCAGACGTATGCAGGTTTCCTCTCGATGTTTTCCTTCACTGTAAAGCTCGTGGTGTGACTAATCACTGTACTTAAGTTCAGAAAAACTCATTGGTACAGTCGGGATTCGAACTTGCGATCTTTGTGTCGCAGGCAACTGCTCGAACCACTCTGCCAACACGGCTAGACTTTTATAAAAGTTTATATAGTTTTTTATATAACTTTTATATATATTTTTTTTAAAGAAAATATATGCCTATGTCACTCACAGGTGAATGTAGCTTTCCAATGGTGAAAGAATTTTTCAAATCGATCCAGTAGTTTCGGAGCCTATTCAATACAAACATACAAATCTTTCCTCTTTATAATATTAGTAAAGATTTGTTTCTGGAATGAAAGACCCTATGTTTTAAACCAATTAATATTCACACCTCAGCCAATCAAAGAAAGGATGAGTGAAGAAAAACTTAGGCGCGGTAAGAGCAAAAGAGGCCTCTAAGAGAACTGGCACTCTACTATCTGTGCCTTACCTGTGGTCGATATATGTATGTGTAGAAAAAGGGGCAGGCAGAGGTGTGCTGTACCCATTCATCCACTTTTGGATGGAGATGTATGGCGAGTCCATCACCGACTCTCAAGTACAGCCACATACATATTTGAATATCTTCTCCAGCGTATGACGTTTTCCTTAACCGTAAAGCTCGTGGTGTGACTTATCATTCGGTCGAGATTCGAGCTTGAAATCTTTGTGTTGCAGGCTACTGCTTGAACCACTCGGCCATTACGGCTATATATTGGTTTAAAACCCAATGTACTTACGTGTTTTCTCAAGTCATTTCTGCAACTGAGACAAGCTGTATGCAATATTCCGTGTTCCCATAAAAATATAAAACCCTGAAAATATAGTGATGGGTAATGTCGAATACAATTACATTTTTGTTTTATTGCATCGTCATGGGAATATGAATATTCACAACAGACTACAACTTATACAACTATTTCATTTTCTGAGACAACCGTTAGACATTTAATCAAATGTAAAAAGATTATTAAAAAATCTAAAATACATCAAGGTATCAATACATTTTTTTTTGATCCTCTGTATTCTTTTTTTTTTTTTTTTTTATACAACAAGAGTGGCAAACAAGCATACGGCCCACCTGATGGAAAACGGTTACCGTACCCTTTTTACGCTCACGATACCGAAGTATCACTTGCGCATTGCCACTCTGTGTTCGGAGAGTTATAGTGTGTTGACAGCATAATGGGTTTAACCCCTCTGCTTCCAACACAATGTAACAATCCACCCCCCTCCCCAAGGAGCTCATTACTGGAAACCTTATTCACCGCGTAGGAACACAACACAAACAATTGTGTTATTTGGCTACGGACTTCTATAAGGTAGAGGTCCTGCCCCAGTCGGGCAGCTCCATATTCGAACGGGAAACCCGTTATGCCCTACCTCTCTACTCTCTCTTTTTATAAAATACAATAAACATCAATGTAAGTACTTCATCAATGTATCTACATTGATGTAGAGTAAGATAATGTAAGATAGTTAGTTAGTAAGGTAACATATGTAGGTACATTTCTTTGGACATCGTACTTATAAACTGCTTTGAACTTACCGCCGTACACAGGTATGAAGCGATAGCGACTTGTATTGCATTGTATACGACCAGCAAACGGACCAGCTTCAGAGGCGGTCTGTTCTTCATGAAATTCGGACCAGATTTCAGCACAAAATATAAGTAAATACATATAATCAAAGTAATCTTGACCGGTGAATTCATTAAAAGTTTCGAATCACTGTAAGACTCTGTAGAAAAGGAAATGTATGTATATAATAAATATAATATATCCTCACGCCTTCCCACAAGGGTCCCCGAAGGGGTAGGCAGAGGTGTATAGGTAATACCCAACACCCACTTTCCGCCAGAGGTATGTTACGTGCCAACGTGACAGATGGCGAGTCCATCGCCGTTACTCAAGCACAACTATACATACGCCTTTGAATTTCTTCTCAGACGTATGCAGGTTTCCTCTCGATGTTTTCCTTCACCGTAAAGCTCGTGGTGTGACTAATCACTGTACTTAAGTTCAGAAAAACTCATTGGTACAGTCGGGATTCGAAATTCGAAATGTATGTTATTAATTAATAGTTGGAGACACGAGACTGATAAATGTGTATGAAGGTCTGTGAGACTAAAGATAACGAATGTTGCAATCTCTTTGCAATAATATTTAATCCCTGCGTGTGCGTGATGCTAAATTATAATTAAATCACGACGACCCTTTACAATTTTATGATTTATTGGTCAAAGTCTGAGATGCAATTCCTTCAATTTTCTTCTGTTCAACGCAAAAAGGTACAGTCTCCTATCTAATCTGGTTGATATAATATGTTAATCTTGGTTTTCTTGTCTTTCCCTAAAGCTTGAGGCAGAGGGATCGATTCTCGCTAAGAGCGGATATATTAATGATTTAAAATATGCCAATTTCAATCCCTTTTTCATTTTAGCTCAAGGCTTTAATATTAATATCCAGTACCCACAGTAAATAAAAATCTTACGTAAATAATTACCTTGTCCATTGAAGTTCCAAAACGAGAAATCACTAATTCTCTCCATTTTTTGTGATTTTCTTTGAAATAAACTTAATATCCCTAATACTAATTTATATAAAAATGTGTGATATTCACAAAGAGTATGACATGTAAAACATTTCAAATAATTGTATATAATGCTAAATAATTCCAGTTTACGGAGTTTTAATACAAACCACGAATCAATAAAGGACGATTGATGCAATCTTAATTGAATAGCGTCGGGTGGGGTGCTAGTGTGAGCGTGCCGGCATTTGAAAGAAAAAAACCACGAATGTTAAAACTATACGCATATGAATTGGCCTTGGACTGTAGAATTTATTTCCGCAAAGGTCGCCGAAGAGGTAGGCACAGAAGAAACACACTCTCTTTAACCGGATTTATTTTTAGGTGCCAATTTTAATCATTTTATGTGAGCGTGCTAACATTTGAATGAAAACACCACGAATATTAAAGCGATGAATTGGCTTTGGACTGTAGAATTTATTTCCGCAAAGGTCGCAAAAGAGTCGTACACAAAACACACTCTCTTTAACCGGAAATATTTTTAGGTGCCAATGTGGCAGACAGCGAGTTCACTGCCGTTTATCAAGCACAACTTTACATCTGGTTTGAATTTATTCACAAAAGTAAGGTTTCTTTCTCAGTGTTTCCTTCACGGTAAAGGCCGTGGTGTGACTAATCACTGCACTCAATTTCAGAAAAACTCATTCGTACAATCGGGATTCGAACTTGCGTTCTTTGTGTCGCAGGCAACTACTCGAACCATCCGGCCACCACGGCTCAGTGATAATTTCGTAACTAAATAAAATGCTGCTAGTTTTCTTGGACACAAATTGGGGACAAATATTTTATCTGTAAGTAGTTAGTTTCAACTGTTCTTTGTAAATATTATTGATTGTTGTTATTGTAAATAAATGATATTTATTAGCTGTTGAACAATCGCTTTCAGTGGCACCACACCGCAACGGTAACATTATTATATATTGTAATCAAATTATTCGAGGCTCATCGAACAATTACTGATCTTGGCATTGTTCTGACTCAAATTCCTTGGTCTATGAGAACGTACAAGAACGAGTCAACGGGTCAAGAAATTTTATTTTAAGCAACAATGTGCTTGCAAAACTCACAGAATTTCAATGATCCAAAAGCCGTTGTAGCAATGTAGTTTAAGTTGCGGTTTCAAAGTCAATATTGCTCTTTCGAATCTCGGTGGTCTGTAAAAATATGTATATTTTTAACCTTTGTACAGGTACGAAGGCTAACAAGCACGCGGCCAGCTTGATGGTAAGCGGTTACCGCCGCCTATGGAGTCTTGACACAGTGCAGGAATCTATTCAGACTCTTCTTGAAAATCTTCGTGCTGTGTGGCAAACCTCAGGGCTGTAAGCATAAACTACTGAAAAAAAAAACTATTCGTAGTACTTATTTAAAAATTCAAAGATTTATTGTGACCTCGAGCATAAGAAACGGCGATGGTCTCACCATCTGCCACGTTGGCACCTAAATATGTATCAGTAGAAATTACGTTGTGGTCACCTTTACCTATTCACCTTCGGGCACCCTTCTGGGACGGCGTGAATATAAACAATGCAAGCAAGTCATAATATCGAAATATTTAATGCAATTCAGTGTGCAGTTCGTACAGGAAGACATTGTGGTCTAATTACCTTGGCTGACAACAGGCCGCATAGATAACTAGGCTCCGCTGTCAGACTTACGCTGGCTTTGTATAGTGTTCTAGATTTACCATCAACAGTTTGGGATAAACTTTAATTAAAGTGGATTTTGATGTACGTGCATAAATTATCTTATTCTCATATCAAATAATCTCATTCCTTTAAACTACTTGTGAAGGAACATTACCTAAATTCTCTGCAATAATTATAAATAAATATATTTGGATCGACACGTATATATATATATATATATATATATATATCTATATATATATTTAATTTCTTTTAATAAGATGCCGTACACCTCCAACTACCAAATTAATTATCTAGATATTAATGTATTCCATCCAATGGTTGTCTGGAAGAGATCGCCGAGTGCGATAAGACCGACAATTGTACTTTTTGCCTATGATGTACTATCTAAATTAAATATAGTGTACAATAAAGCATATAAATAAATAAATAAAATAATTATCTCTCCGAGATAGGATTTTGCTAAAACTTTATTACGACGACCGTCAGATTTTGTGGTTAGAGCTCCTGACTGTGAAACTTGAGGTCGCGGATTCGATGTCCGCTGATGGGTGGATATTTGAGTGATGAGCACGCGTATTTGTACCTTAGTCTTGGATGTCCTATGTATTTAAGTATATATCTATCTATATAAGTAAATATATCGTTGTCTAGTTACCATAACACAAGCTTTGCTTAATTTGGGACTAGGTCAATTTGTGTGGAATTGTTCTTAGGCATTTATTTATCATCACTGTCATAGAGCCGTGGTAGTCGTGCTAAGGAAACGGCGATGGACTCGCCATCTGTCACGTTGGCACCTAAAATAGAACTCTTGCGAAAAATGGGTTTGTGGTTCAGGGACGGTTGTAGGAAGGCGTAAAGATGAACAGTTTTTTAGTCCATAATATCATCACGCCATGTCCCTCACGGGGTAGGCAGAGAAAGTATAGCGCCAGTTCCCTAAAGACTTACAGACCACTGTCGCTCAAACTCATTTAGTTAGTCCCTTCGTAAATTGTCGCCGGTGTCGAGTACTTATGATGCCCCCATTCAAACAACGTTGTGAATTGATGAGAAACCTTAATTACGGGATAGTACCTTTAAAACAAACGTCAGAAGGTCCGATAAACCTGTGTATATTTGCATGGTAATCAACTGTTGAGGATTAAGTAGTCTGTGTCCCAAATTAACGTTCGTACCTTGTATATATATAATATGGCTCATACCTATAGCGTTGCCATGATTTTAGTTTTTATTTTTAAATAACATTTGCGTCATTCATTAAAATTATGTATGCGTAGTTTTTAAGTTATTTTATATCCAGGTGTCCTCACGAAGTGACATTGTCGTTAGTCGACAAAACTCCAATAATAAATAGAAAAAAAAAGAAAAAAAAGCGTATTTTTTAAATGTTTATGGCAATGTTGCATAAATGGAGATTGGATGTAAATAAAGGGACTTACTTATTAACAAAATGCTGGCACGATATGAAAAGTAATTTATTATTATTTTTAGGCATACAAGCCTGAGGTCCGCCTGATGGTAAGCGGCTACCGCCGCCTATGGACGCTTGCAACACTCGCGCGTTGCCGACCCTGCAGGAATCTTTTCACACCCTTTTCGAAGAACATACTGTAAACTCTCTAGGGAAAACCTCAAAATAAAAATGTACGCCATCTGTTACATTGGAACCGAAAATATATCTCTTGCGAAAAGTGGGTGTACCTGTACACACCGCTGCCTTCCCCTTCCCTTATGGGAAAGCGAGAGGACATTATATTATTTTTATTTATAAATAAAATTAAGTATAAACATTATTATTGTTGCTTAATGTAGCGAAGTAAACTTTTTATTCCTCTCTTCTTCTTCTCTTATCTTAACTTATCTTATCTTAACTCATCGTTAAGTTTGTGCAATCAGCTCTACTTTGTGGCGAACTAACTCAACGCTTAAGTTATATAAACTTAGTTCCACCTCCAAATAGGCACCCCACTGCTAATGACATAACGTGACTTAAACTTTATCCACCTTAAGCAGTTAGACTCCATATTCCATTGATATTTATCAATAGGGCTTGCGGAGGCAGAGGTATGAAATCACCCACAATTGGCCAGAGATTTTCAGATGCCTGTTTGAAATATTATTTGAGATTCATGGTCCATGATATTTACCTTCGTCGAACTCATTGAGAAAATAAGACATTGATACCACCGGGGCTCGAACCCACCCCCATAACTTATAATAAGCCTACTTAAGTCACTCGGCCTTTACGACTAGGAATAATGTAAGTTAGATGGATAACCATTAGGATTTCATTACATGGCAACACTGCCTCCGAAGGAAAATTAGCATAATAATTTTCAATCTATTTTAGCATGGGTGTGATGCGCCATTTACTTCGCATTAGCCTGTAACCGCACACTATTTGTTGAGACAATGCAAAATCTACCTTAGCAATATGAACTTTCAACTCTGTTTACCTTGAAAATGGGTAAGTGTAAATTTTACGTCATCCTATTGACATTTCCGTTATGGAAATATCATCTTTAGGAGAATGCAATGAAGCTTAGATTTCAATGGCCATGGTCTTTTGGATGACAGATTTGTAACAAGTAATAAAAAAAGTGCTAAAAGTGAAATACTTTTTTGAGTTTTGTTAAGATCTGAAGTTTTTTTTTTCAATACTGTGAAGTGTTGTAAATGTAATCTAATATTATATGAATGTGGAAGTTTGTTAGAATACTTGTCATCTTTCACGTAAAAACTACAGAACCGAATTGTCTCAAATTTGGCACAGAGAAAGATTATTAGCTGGATACATACATAGTTTTACCAAAAATATTAATATATCTACCAATGAGACTACGCAGATGAAACAGCCGGATACGACTAGTTCTAATAAATGATTAAGGCATTTATATCTGCCTGCCTACCTATAGGTAGGTAGAGTTGAGCCCTTAACTCAATCCCTATTATACATACGTCTTTGAATTTCTTGTCAAACTTTACAGCTCTTCTCTCGATGTATTCTTTCACCGTAACTTTACGTACGTAACGTACTTTAGTTTCGACCAGTGTTAATTGAAGAAAAACAATTAAAATTCGTAGTTCGACTAGTGTTTAATTAAAGAGGAACTTATTAAAACCTACGTAGTTTTAAAGATCTACGCTTGCAAACAACGAGAAGCAATTTTGTTTTATACTATGTACATAGTATATTATGATGGAAACAGTAGAATGTCATAGTATGATGATAATACTTTATGTGTAATGCTTTCACGTTAAACTACGAAATCTATCACCATAAAACTTTTCATACAGCCTGTTTGAAAAGTTTCAGATCAGAGCTACGGACATGGGCAATTTTTTACTAAAATAATACTGAAAAGTCATATTGCCTTTAAATTAAATTGCGCAATTACATAATATAAATAATAATAATAATAAATGTATCCTAAACTTTATTGAAGTCATATGGCCTTCAAATTGCGCAATTACATAATATAAATAATAATAATAATAAAAATAAAGAGCCGTGGTGGCCGAGTGGTTCGAGCAGTTGCCTGCGACGCAAAGGTCGCAAGTTCGAATCCCGACTGTACCAATGAGTTTTTCTAAACTTAAGTACAGTGATTAGTCACACCACGAGCTTTACGGTGAAGGAAAACATCGAGAGGAAGCCTGCATACGTCTGAGAAGAAATTCAAAAGGCGTATGTATAGTCGTGCTTGAGTAACGGCGATGGATGCGCCATCTGTCACGTTGGCACCTAATATACCTGGCGGAAAGTGGGTGTGTGGGTATTACCTCTACACCACTGCCTACCCCTTCGGGGACCCTTGTGGGAAGGCGTGAGGATATATATAATAATAATAAATGTATACGAAACTTTATTGAAGTGTGGAGCGAAGTTTGAATAATAGATTATGTTTGAGCAAGGGGTGCGTACGTGGGGTCTGCCGAAAGCAAGCGGTAGGCAACACACGTGTTTAACGAACCGGCTCTGCACGTGACTCGCGTCGTGACTTCGGCTACCGATACGTTTACATTTGAATAGAACTTATCAAGTTTTATGATATTCTCTGTTGCAGTCGATATATATCCTCACGCCTTCCCACAAGGGTCCTTAGCAAAGGGGAAGGCAGAGATGAGCAGGTAGTATACACACCCAGTTTTCACAGGAGATGTAATTTAGGAGCCAGCGTGTCAGATGGAAAGTTCAGCGCCAGTTAATCTTTAAATTTCTTCTCAAACGTATGCAGGCTTCCTCTCGATGTTTTCCTTCACAGTAAAGCACGTGGTTCGACTAATCATTGTACTTAAGTTTACAAAAACACATTGGTACAGACAGAATTTGAAATTTTTGTTATACATATCTAGGAAAAAAGTATATGACTTTACTCTGGTGGCCAACAATCATTTGGTCCGCCTGGTGTCACCGCCTATGAACGCCAGCATGCCAGGTATCACTCGCAGACTCCGACCTTGGAGGATCCTTTTCATATGTACTGAATATTGTTGGTCTCTGCCTACCCCTACGGGAAAGAGGCGTGATTATATGTATGTATGTATGTATGAATATTGTTGATTTATTGGACTTGAGATAGAAAAAACCCGGTAACAAGTTGTTTTAATCTACGCATGCTACGCCATCTAACCTAATAGTAGGGGAGCCCACGATGCTAAATGGGGATTTACTCGAGCGTCATAGAGACCTATTGAGTTGCAAAATTTAGATAGTAAGAAGAAAAAAAAATTATATGATATATACATTTTCATCGGTGGAGAAAGCGGCTATAGATTTTTAAATATGTAAAAAAAACTGTTGCATGGACATTCTAGCGCGTCAGATATTGATGGCATCAATACTCTACGTATTTTTTTACAATGTACCTATGTTAATCTGATCGTTTTCATTATGCGGGTGGTTGTATGTAAGGGTTGAAAACGAAAAATAAATATTTTGAGAGGGAGTGTTAAGTACACAAAAAAAAGCTTTCATTCACTAATCTGACGATTTCGATGTGACGCAAACTCGCGGCCATTTTTATAATGTGCAAAAAAAATTCGCCATTTTGAAATACTCAAGCGTGTCAGATTAAGGTAGGGTGAGTTAATTGATGGGCTTGCTGATAGTCAGGGTGGGGGCCCTGGCTGTCACACAACGCGGGCCAAGGATTGGCGGGAGCGCCATGTGGCTCGAGCTTCCGATGGCACAGCGAGGGTAGTAGGGGCGAAGCTAGGCGCCCCTGGGATGTGCTAAAGCAAAGTGCAGGAGGGCACTGGTGCGTTCCTCAGGAGATCCCAGAGCCCTCCTATATACACAGAGGATGGCCACCGAGGGGGTTTTAGTGAGTAGAAATCTCACATAACCCGTTCGTCCCCCGCAGGACGGTCGGGTACCTATAGAAGGTTTCCCCCTCGAAAAAATAAAAAAAGGGTGAGTTAATTACATCCTAAAAAGCGTATATTCCACTAATCTGACAATTTGAGAGTGACTTAAAGAAAGGGGAGGGCAGCAAAGTTCTGATCCTGTATCCTTCACAGGCGGCCTCATATATGGGGCTCAAGTTTGGTGGAGGTAGTTAACCGGGTACAAGGTATCCCCCTGTATATCAATCTGCCACGCTTTAGTAAATCCCGAAATCCCCGCTTGGGCTCCCCTACTATAACATAACCGTATCGGTTGCAATAGGTAAAGATCTGATTTTTCTAGGAAAGTAGTTTTGGCTCGTTAAATCTATAGACGTGTTTACTGAGGAAAATTGTATTTGCTAAAAATTACCTCCTTGTTTTTCTCCTCACCTCAGGCTTTGCCTAATGTTTGTCAGGTTCAAGCTCGAAGGGCCGGCTTCATAATGACCGCGTGTTGCCACTAAGGTAGACATTGCCATTGGTAGGCAGCAAAGGTAGTTTTGACTTTTGGCTTGAAAGCTCGTCACGTGTCCAATAAATTGTGAGCTCTTAATTTCTTTCAGGAATCTTTCAGGAAGGAAAATAATTTTAATGTAAAAATGAATATTCAAAGCGCGTTGTTTAAAAAGGTTAATTTCGTAATGGGCGAAGTGAAATGTTAAATCAAATTATACCGGAGCTGCGCTGAGGTCTCATTATAATATTAAAAGCTTCTGTTTTTACTCTTTCATTATTTCCAAAGAGGTTAGCCGATCTGCGAGTATATTTTTATTTGCCGTGGTGGCCGAGAGGTTCGAGAGCCTGCGACACAAAGATCGCAAGTTCATATCCCAACTGTAACTGTAACTTAAGTACAGCCCACCACGAGCATTACGGTGAAGGAAAACATCGAGAGGACACCTGCATACATCTGAGAAGCAATTCAAAGGCGTATAGTCGTGATTGAGTAACGGCGATGGATTCGCCATCTGTCACGTTGACAGCCCAAATATATCTCTGGTGGAAAGTGGGTGTGTGGGTACTACCTACACTATTTATTTAACAATATCATATGTTAAATGATAAATTAAGTAACAAATTATTGGTTATAGAAGTCGCAACAATTCCCCATTGTGTTCGCACCTAAATCAATATTAATTTTCTGCAAGGTAGGGTGGCAACGTTGAGACAGTAACTTCGGATAGTATCTCGTTGCTGTATCTGGAGGACAATGACATGTAAATATGAAAAACCCGTGGTTGCCTACAACACAACAATTGCTCGTTTGAGTCCTGACTGGACCAATGAGGTTCTCTGAACTTACAGTGATTAGTCACAGTTCACACCACCACATCGGGAAGAAACCTGCATACGTTAGAGAAGAAATTTATATACTCGTGCTGTAACGGCGACTTGCCATCTGTCACTTTGGCCCCAAAAATATATCTCCTGCAAAAATAGGAATAATGTGTGAATACTGCCTATCACTTCGGGGATCCTAATGGGACCCCAGAAAAACTCATCGGGACAGTCGGGATTCTAACTTGTAATCTTTGTGCAGCAGGCAACTCGAACCATTCTCGAAAATCTCGAAAATATTCCACTGAACCCGTACTTAACGGTCGCTCTAGTGAAAGGGAGAGGATAGTCATCGAATTCGGAGGCAATCGCCTCTCTAGGGCTTCCCATTGTATGGTCGAGAGTCGATCAATTAACATCGGTTGCCTACCCATCGGAGCCTAATTCTATATATGTATATGAGAATATGCAGAAGGTCCTCTTCAGAGGTGTATAGGTAGTACCCACACACCCACTTTCCGCTAGAGATATATTTTAGGTGATCAAGGGACTGATGGCGAATCCGTCGACGTTACTCAAGCACGACTATGAATGTACATACGGCTTTGAATTGCTTCTCAGGCGTATGCAGGTTTCCTCTCGATGTTTTCCTTCATCGTAAAGCTATACGAAACAGATATACAAAGCAAAAGTGTGTGCAAGAAGAGGCAGAGGAAGGCCACGTTCCAACTACCTGGATCAAATAGATCGGACTCTGAAGGACGAGGAACGTTAAGAGTACTCGAAACCGACGAGCATGTATGAAGAGACTGATGAATGTGGACGAAGAGAAAGAGGTATGTAAGTCTAGAGAGAACTGGCGCTCTAGTCTCTTTGGCTCGGCGTGATGATACGCAT